>JAJHUR010112408.1:0-28062 GCA_027495735.1 Lutjanus campechanus | reverse complement strand
AAAAAGACTTGTGCATGTTACGCTCCACTTCTGAAATCTCTTAGCCAATATGCTCCGTGTCATAAAGTCCAAACTGCAGTCCAAATAGCGAGTCCGAGTCATATACGGTACATTAAATGGGTTGAAATCCTATTTAATATACAATCTAGGGTTGAAGTGAGTTGTTCTGGGTAATCTCTGGTGACATGTCATGGTCATTTTATGATTTATCACAGTAAATGTATTACAGATGTCTCCTTTAACCTCAAACTGGAAAAACTGGAAACCAATGCGACACTTGTTAAAGGGACAGTTCACCCAAAAAATATTAAAATTCCGTCATTATCTGCTCACCCTCATGCCGATTGAAGGTAGGGTTAATTTTTTTTTTTTTGTCCAAAAAACACCATATTATGCCTCCAAACTGATCGTCTGGTGTAATCAAAGCCTCCTAAAGCCCCGGCATGACTTTTACAACATGTTTTTAGCCTGAATCTTCACTGTAGATCCTTAACTTGGAGCCACATGCACGTGCACATGTACACTCTCTGAACTGGGTGTGTGTGCCGTGACGGTGTGCAAACAGCATGTCGGGACTTTAGGAGACTTGGATTATGCCAGACAAGCAGTATGGAGGCATTTTATTTTATTTCATTTTTTCAGTTTACTTAGTTTCCACCAGCTGAGTGGCTTTTCTCCTGCAATAAAATCTTTTCTTTCTTTAAAAATTCCTTCAGCCTTAGAGAGTGTGGGATGATTTTCAAGACCACAGCATGTAATCAACATAATTGCTAAAAGTGTTCCATGAAAGTAGTTGAAAAACCACTAAATATGCTAATGGATTTTTTTGTGTTCTGTCAAGCTTCGGTTTTAATCGATTGATTAATTACATATCAAAGGAGGCTGCAAACAGTGTCGGAACCCAGACACGCTTTAAATTATGCACCTTTATATGTAAATGTCTGCTTGTGCATAAAAGGCGTTTGCACATACATGTGCACCGTCACTTGCCCTCCTCTCCACCGTGTTCATCTGTCTGCCCCCGCCACAAGAGACGGATGTGCTCAAGTGTGCGCGCATGCATTAGCGCGTGTGTCACTGAGCATGTCCCGCCTCTGTCTGAGATCAATTAGACCTGTGCGCCGGGCAGCAGTGGAAATTTTAATTATGCCTGCAGATGTCGGTGGAGTGGCACAGAGGTTGTCAGCTGGCTGAGGAAGCCTCGCAGGCACGTACTGCGTTTAAGGAGGCTCTCTTAGTCCATGATGCAGCCATTAGGCTCCGCGGCGTCGGGGCAGGAGCGAGAGCCGTGATTCAGAGATGTTTGCAGTAATCAGCGGGAAGGTGTCATTCATGCAGGACAGGTTTAAGATCGCGTTTAGATTTCAGAAATCAAACTGTGAAGCGATGATGCACAGCACGGGTAGATTCAGAGAGCAATTACCCCTCCCCCACCTCCCAGTGGTCAAAAAAAGGCTGAAAAAGTCCCCTCTTGGTTGCCCCTAAGATAGATAAAACATAATTAAGTGCCCTCTAGAGTGCCCTTCCAGTGGATGAAACACGATGAAGTGCCTAGGGTGCCCTTTAGTGGACACATAGTGGTAAAGTTCCTTCTAGTTTGTTCTTTAGTGGACAAAATGTGGTAAAGTGCCCTCTAGAGTGACCTTCAGCAGACATAATATGGTAAAGTGCCTTCTGCAGTGTCCTACCAGTGGGTAAAATGTGGTAAAGTACCTTACAAGGTGGTCTTCCAGTGCCCTTTTGGTGAACAAAACATGATGAAGTGCCCTCAAAAGCAGTCATTCCCAGAGATTGCTTCGGGACCCAAAGTTGGGTCATGGGAGATTTTATCTGGGTCGCCACATAAATGAAAGATTATGGAAGAAATTCTGCAGATGTTTTAAAATGTGCATTGTTTTACTGATGAGAAGAAAAAAAGAAGAGCCTGTTAATTCCAGCTTAAATGCACTTATTTTGTCTCATTTTATGAAGTAGGCCAAAATGTCCTAATTGTTTCCCTGATGAGAAGCAATAAAAACAATCAGACGGCCTGTTAACTCAGCCTATATACATTTATTTCTCATTCATGAGGTATTTAAGGTATACATGTTTTCAATAACGCGTCAAGATAATATATAAGTTGATGCGGAAATGGCGAAAAAACATCAGGAACGTTCATTTATGCACAAATTAAACCTTTGCGATGGTTTGTCATTTTTAAAAAGTGGGTCCCCAGGAAAAAAAGGTTTGAGAAACACTGCTCTAGAGTGGCTCAAATGCAATGTAGTGGCATATAGGCTGCCCTTTATGCTAGAAAATGAGTTGACCTTTATGTACTTGTAAATGGTTTAATAGTTAATAGTTCCTTGTGTTTTATTATAGAGGTCTAGTAGCTGTTGTACTTTAAGTCACATAATAAAACACTTTCAGTCTAAACCAGGGAACCGTTTACCCATAAATGCATCACGACTTTTTGCGCTCTACCACATTTAGGTGGTGCACTTTTTATTTTTTCGCCCCTGCCCTTCAGGCAGCCTGAGTCCGCCATTGATGCACAGGGAGTGTTCTGACAGACGTAAAAAAAAACAACTTGCATCATACTGACTAAACACTCCCCATAAACAGTATTGACTGTGCGCTCTGATTAGCATAATAGTCGTCATTAACAACTCATTAGCACAGAGTCCCCATTTTACATTTGTAAATAGCATAGATTGGGAATTTTACAGCAAAGTCATGTACTTTGCCTTTCCATGTATCAAACCTTCTATTTACGACTAATTAGCGGTTACACGGCACTCCATTCTAATTGCCCTATTTGGTGTGTAGCAATAAAAAGGAGAATTTAAATTCAAAGGCAAATTTGTTTGGGATCATTAAAAACTGAATAGCATGGCTGCAAGTGTGTGGAACAAATGTATTCTTCAGGTCACGTTGGTCTTAAGTGTTCAGTAATATGTGTGAAATGGTGGTGCAAGGATCTTGCGGTTGGATAAGCGCTTTCCCTTTTGAGGCAGTGTTTACAGATCCACAGCTGCCCTATTTGGATGGGGGATCTCCCTGGAGGAAGGCAAAATTAGCAAAATAACGCTTGCCTTATTAGCGTGGCTGGGTACAAGGTAGGATGAGACGCTGCCAAGAATGTCTGGCAAGCCTCGTTGTGCAAAGATATAAAAGCGAACACACGAAGACAAGGGACGCGTAAGTGGTTGGAAAGTTTTAATTCCACCCGTCTGTGGAGAATTGCAATGTTTGTGCCTTTTGTTTATGAGGGCCAGTGGGAATAAGGCTAGCTTAGCTTCCCAGATACGCCACCTTGTTTTCTGTCACACACACTCACACATTGACTGCACACAGCCCGACTCGGCAAAAGCAATCTAGGTCATCTTTCATCATCTGGTTCTCCTGCACAGGCAGAGGGATGAGCTCGGAGTTAAGTGGACACAAAGTGTGTGCAGACAGTCAGTGTGCAGAGACTGAAAAAAGTGAGATCCAACTCGCGGGTGCAGCTAATGACAGAGCATGGCATCGCCATTACATAAAATGATCTGCCCATCTTTAGCATGAGAAAAGAGAGACTGCTGGTTCTGAGGGTGCTGCGGATGATTTTTACCGCACATTTGTGTTCTGGTTTTTAAAAATTCATCAGCTGGCAACATATAAAATCAGAATGCGATGACGTTAGCAGAGATATTTGGCATGAACACACACACAGAAACACCGTATCACTATGCTTTATGTTTACTCAAATCTTCTGCCAGCAACTGTGCATGCCAGTTAGGAGTATTAGTCATTATGACTGGGTTGCACCAGCAATTTATTTAGTCTAAGATTAGTTGTAATCAGAGTTTAATGTAAGTAAATGCATTTTTTAAATTAAGCACAACTCTGCTGCACAGAGTTTAAGTTTAATTTTAGTAAGTCCAAGTTTATTCATGTCAACTGAAAAAGAATACAGTTTAATCAATGTGGAGATCCTTACTTACCCAAATTTAAATAAATAAATCAAAGTTAAATTTGTGTGTTGTTGGGACACAATGAGTATAAAAGAGGGGAGGGGACTGTTAACTTTTGGCTGCTCTGTATTCCCTTACAAAAGGTTACATAGTTTGCTAGCTAGCTTGGAAGTTAACAAAACATTACATTGTCTGCTAGCTAGTTAAAACCTTATTTAGCCGAGTTAGCCTACTCATGATGGCTTGTGTGAGTGTGTGTGCAGACAGTCAGTGTGCAAAGACTGAAAAAGTGGAATCCAATTAGCAGATGCAGCTAATGACGGTGCATGGTATCACCATTACATTAAATGATCTGCTCATGTTTAGCATAAGAAAAAAAGGAACTGCTGGCTCTGAGGGTGCTGCGGGTGATTTTCCCCTCACATTTGTGTTCTGGTTTTTAAAAATTAATCAGCTGGCAACATATAAAATCAGAATACTACGAGATGAGCATAGATATTGGGCATTAACACACACACCATACCACTATGCTATATGTTTACTCATATTTTGTGCCAGGAATTGTGTGATATCCAAGTGTTTTATTTAGGAAGATGAAAAGGTTTGCAACATGGCCGTCAAGTGCAATTATCTTAATATGATTATTATTTTACATCATGACATGATGTTATATTGGCTGAACAAAATTACCTGGTGACACTAATTTGCTATGAAAAAGACAAGAATAACAGAATCTTTGTTCTGGGCGCATCATTCCATGTACGAATGCCTGAAGCATCCTAAAATAGAAATTCCGTCAGATAACCTTTAGCCTACAGTGTATGAGAGAGACATGTCTTGTCATAGTACTTCTCAAGTTTCAAACATTCATTAATTAAGAACAGAAAAAATGATCTTGTACTGCATATTCTATTCTTTGCTTCGTTGATGTTTGATCTTCACATATAGAGAGAATTAAAAAAAAAAAAAAACCCAGCACAGTCTGTACCATCGTCACAGTGAGAACAAAATAATCCAATAATGTGAAAGTAAATTAAACTTTGACATACAATTTCACAGTGTAAATAAGTTTTCAGAAGTAATAGAAATCTGCAGGTATCTGCATGTTTCTGATGAAATCTCTAGTTATAAAGAATTACAGTTTAATACATTCTGTTCCCATCGCTGGGGGGTGGAGAATTGGTGAATTTATGTAAGCTAAATTAGAGCGACACAGGATTTTTTTTTTAAATTAGTAAAAAGTTGAGACTAAAGGTGTAAAGCACTAAACCAAAAAATACTTTAAAAAAATGACATGGAAATCCAACACATAGTTTCTCGAAACCAAGGTTTAAAATTAAATCTAAACCCAGCAGTTACACAGGTCAGTTGCCAAGGGGACTTTCACTCTGGTGGTCCATGGTGGTTCAACTGAGCTTTAGCCATTAGATGAAAAAGTGACTTTTCCCAACAGCAATAAATAGATAGAATACATAGATAGACAATGCACGATTAACAATTTATGAAAAAAGGACAAAGTAAATTACATACCTACATATAAATGCATGCCAGTTATCATTATTAGTCAACCCCTTATGACTGGATTGAACAAATCTAAAATTAGTTATAATAAGAGTTAAGCATAGCGAGGTTTAAAATAACAAAATACAGATTTAAAATTAAGCTCTGATGCACAATGAAAAATTTATCTAAGTAGCGATGTAAATCTAAATGAAAACTCATGATCGCTTGTGTAAGTGTGTGCAGACAGTCAGTGTACAGAGACTGAAAAAGTGGAATCCAATTAGCAGATGCAGCTAATGACGGTGCATGGTAACGCCATTACATGAAATGATCTGCCCATGTTTAGCATAGAAAAAAGAGACTGCTGGCTCTGAGGGTGGCTCAAAAGGTTAACAAAAGTTATACTACCTACTGATGATGGCTCTGCAGAGAAGCTGTAATTTCTCCTCCTTTGGAAAAAAAACTTGTTAGTCAAATTAATTGAGTAATTACAAGTGGAAAACAGCACAGTAAGGAAAATAGAGACTGCATGACAGCAACTGCAGACTGTTTTAATGGATCAACTCGAGTGAATCAAACAAATGCATCATAAAACTCAAATGGGTTGAATCTGTCCCTTAACTTTTTTTGAGGAACTTGTTTGAAAAATTGTGAAAAATTAGTACGCCACATAAAGGCAGCCATTTTAAAGTTAAACAACCTCAAGTGTAACTTTAAAGTTAATACTAGATCACATCTTAAATTGGAGTTTTGGCGCAACATAATTCAATTTAACCTCATTTTAGAGTAAAAACTGACATCTTTCTTAAATTTGGACTAGTTTTAAAGTTTGTTGCAGCATAATTTAAAATGAAACCATGGTTAAATAAGGTTTAGAAATGAATCCTTGGTTGGTGCAACCCAGCCCATGTGTCCCACATATCCATTTGTTATTTTAGACTGTGACTGCTATTCCGCTTCGTCAGTGCAGTTTGTTTGTCATATGGTATTTTTTTTCCAGACTTTTCCACTTGACATATTTTATAAATCAGCAGTTTTATTTTTGACGGTTGCACCTGCAGGTTTGGGCACAGGTGATCTGGCCTCATTGAGGCTCTGTTTGTTTTCTCATGTATGAAAACTGCCAAATCAAAGCTCCTTTTTTTAGATATGACAAATGTGGCAAAATGGTACTCAGTCTTAATCTGACCCACCTTTAGAGCTTTAACAGCCATGAAAAAATGAGCAAAAACCCTTTCCCACTATTTTGGCCAATCTCCCTTTGTTACAAACTACGGCTTATATTGAGCATTGCAGCATTTTCAGTTAGCAGGACTCTTTGCCACAGAAGCAGGCACTTCGAAGCTGCAGTTTGTACAGCGTCTGTCTGAGAAAGCAGCATGGTCGCCACACTTGTGGTTTTCAGTTGAATGACGGCTATTGCATGAACGCCGCTCTCTCCTGGGTGCAAACAGACTGAGGCCCAGGGAGCGTCTGGGGGGAAATTACATATTGGTTTTTCTGTGCTATGGTGCCTCATTGATTCAATATTCACAGACACATTGAGGCGGGCAACGAGCTATATCAAAGCCTGGACACTTTCTTGCCTTGCCTCCCCAGACACTGTGGCTCCAGTATAATTTTTTTTTTCTCTAATGTTCTGAGTTTGCCTCAGAGCAAAGAGACGTACAGCACAAGGCTGACTTCAAAACAGTGGGACGTATGGGGACACCAAGAAACCGAAACTCTATCATATACCTGAACTGTATGTTTCTCTATTGGATTTCCTGATGAAATGAAATGTGTTTGTGAGGTTAATTGATTTTTTTTTTTTCCAAGGTTTCCATCATGTCTGTCAATGAAGTTGTGTTTTGGCCACTTTTGTTTGTTTGCTAGTTAGCAGGATAATAGTTAGCTTGCGAGGCAGCTGGATTTGCAAGATCACACAAGAATCCATCTGGCCAGGCTCCAAGCTATACATTTGTGTCTGCACCAGAGGTGGTGCCGCCAATCAGCGTCCTCAGAGGGACTACTGGCAGTACAGGTGGTTTTAGGTGAGCCGACAGTGCAAAGCGTCCACGGAAACAACTCGTCTCGAACAAACAATGGCGGCTCTGAAGAGGTTAGCGCGTGTTAGACATTGCAGACGGTTCATCCAATCACCTGCCAGAGGTTTTCTCGAAAGTGTCCGCCCTGTTTTCAAACAGTTTCTATGGACGGCTTCCCAGATGGTTCTGTGTAACAAACCATCTGGCACGTTTTGTCCACTAGAGGGCACCCTCAACGGCACTTCATACTTCGTACTTCACTATCATGTTTTATCTCCTTTAGGGGCATCCAAGAGAGCACTTCTGCAGTGTTTTTTTTCCAAATATGGCAGCACCTTGGGGGTTTACAAGACTGCCTGTTTTACTGTACTATAGTGAAAGACAAAACCGATTAAAAATATTAGTTTAGTTTAGTATTTTAGTATTAGTCAAATTGCTTCGCAAAATCTTGTCTGTGTGCTACAGATAATTTTTTCTGCTATGGCTGGAAAAACTCACTGAAATACAGTCAGTAATAAATAAAACGCTTGTAAACTTAGTAGTACATTATTGAAGCACACAAAACCATCAAAATGCTAATTTTACATTCCTCATAACTGCCACAACAATAAATCAAACCTTTGTGGACCATGGCTCACCTCCCATCCATTCAATTTGGTCATTTGCCACAATCCAAAAGTTTACTGGCTATGGTTGTCATAGCTGTTTTAACCTTACCTGTTTATAATAAATTTTTGTGATACAGTTTGATGGCTAAGCCGGGCAGTAATGATAAAATGAAATAAACACAAATACTGGGCACAGTATCCCTCTGGAGTCATAACTGTGAGGCTGCCAGGCAGATGAGGAGGTTACTGCACCTGTTACTTAACTATCAGGGTAACGGAACGTGGCCTGCAACTGTTTAGAGCAACGAAATGCATGACGTAGCGGTGCTCGGTTCGTTTACAAACAGAACACAGATTGGCAACTGCCTGTCTTGTATTACAGCTAAACAGTGCACGGAAATGATGTTCCTGAAAACATCTGAGGCAAGAAATAGGCAATGTAGACAGAAACTTTAGAATTTGATCTGAGTTTTGTGAGCCTGAGGCATTGTGCTGGAGGTCTGTCCAGCACAATGTCAACAACCAACCAATCAGAATGTGACTTTTCAAATCTGGATCGGTGGCCCCCTTCGGTCAATCATCGTATAGAACTGGTGGAATTCTGTCTGAAAGGAAGGAAGATTCGTCTGGTTCCAAGCTACCTGTTACAAGTCCAGAACATAACCTCATGTAAAACTATGCTGGTTTTTGTACAGATTAGGGGTGTTTCTGCAACTACAGGCATTTTTGACTCTCCCAAATTGAGTAACAACCAACCTCTATGAGTTTTAATTTGAAAGATTTTAGATTTTAATCTGGAACATTTGTTCTCACACATTTGTCCTTACCGCGGCGTTACGATGGTAAAATGTAGTTTCTATCAAATTTAAATGTATTTTCACTGAAGTAATTCATCATTGTAATTACTGACATAATTAAAAAATGATTTCATGATTTTCTCTGTAATGGAAAATTTAGACAGTAACCTCAGATATCAACTGTGTTCATACACACAAAAGAAAATATGTTGCTTTTAATGACAGATATTGCAAGTATAACCTGTGAATCATCTCTGCTTGTGTGTTAAAATAATGTTGGCAAATACAAATCATATTTATTGCAAAGACATAAATCGTATAGCTCTCTCAGCAAGAGAAGCAAAGAAGTATATTTTTTAAAAATTCAAACTGTTCCCTGGACATTTAGACTTGCACTGCCCACTGTACCATCCTGGACTGGGATTTTTCTCGGTCCTCCCAACTGCCGCTCTGGATCAGGTTACATGTAAGTAAAACATTTTTAAAAATATTGTCATATTAAAATACTAATTGAAGAGAATAGCACAGCCTCGGCTGAGGTATGCACTCTTGAAGTGCTTGTTATTTTGAACCAAATGACCAAATTTCTTTCTAAGAATGTTCATATTTCTGTTATCTGTTGAAATAGTGACCCGGTGGATTAGTCACCCCTGCTCAGGATCCTCTGAACTGATCTTACTGCTCAATGTTTTTGTCTCACAAACTAAAACGACGTCTCAGAAGACGAAAAAGACGCAGGAAAGGAAACCTGTTTTCCCTCCAAGTAGAAGAAGCAAATGTCAGACAATTAATGAGCCTGGGAACTTGTGTATCCTTTAAACAAGTACAGTAAAGTAGAACCTCACGAGTGTGTGAGCCTGAGATTTACGTACTGCCTTTCTGACAGAAAACACAAAGGAAAAGAAAGGTGAGAGACGTGCAATATCTTCTACTGTTATTGAGGTTTCACTTTGAGATTGCGTGAATAACTCAACACAGGATCACATACCTCTTTCTCTTCTCTCTTCTTCTCTCACCCCCCAATCTCAAGCCTGTCCTAGCTTTCATCTCCATCTTTGTCAGCACCTGTTTATTTGACGGTCTGTCTATAGCTCCCTGCTCACGCACAGTCAGTCTACTCTCACTGTTCATCATATGCGACCGCCGCTGGAGCTAAGAGGAGGGCTTGTGAGCGTGTTTACATTGGTATATAGTGTATACTTTGAACAGCTTCAAACCGAGGCGAGTCAGACACGGCTTGCATTTTACCGTGCGGAAAAAACGACCTGGACATGTTTTCATCTGATGTGTGGTTAAATGAAATGACAAACAATTTGTCACACCGGAGATGATGTGAGGTCAAGCAGTGTGTCATGAGCTTCAGAAAAAAAAAAAACTTGTCGCTTTCTTCAGTATTTCTCCAATGAATTTTCAAAGTCTTGTCAGCCTTGAAGCCCGACAGGGTTGTTTTTGAAAGAAGAAATAACATGTTCTTCCTCTTCCAAGGTGAAAAGTTGAATTTATCACTGATGTAAGGCAAGTTGGTCAATTCAATTCACTCAGAGGTATTCCTGATAGAGTCTTACTTGGTCTGATATGACCAGTAACTTAATGATAGCTGATAATGGCTAATTTTAGACATAAACATTACTGGGTAGGCTAGCTTTATAATGTTACACTACATTTAGCATGTCATAGATAAACATTTTAATGATTTGATCACAAAAATATTAAAAGAAATACGCTAAAAATAAGCATGAACATAATTCATTTAAGCTAATGTTAGCTAACTTTAGAGATATTCCTGAATAACTAAGTCAGTTTTCTACCTTTATGACTCTGTACTTGTTCTAATGGTACACTACATTTTAGGATTAACATTTCATAAAACTATAAGCTATTGTTAGCTAACTTTGGAGAGATATTCCTGACTTACCACCATAAATACTGTTTATATCAGACCATACAAAACTCCTGATGATACTGAGCTGAGTAAGGGTGTGTTTTTACACAGCCTCACTTTAAGGCCATCTTTTACAGAGCAAACCTCTAACCATATGCTCTATAAACTGTTTGTCCTCACTCAAATTCAGAAATGCCCTGTGGTCTAACAGCCGTAGTGTCTATGCATATCATGAAAGGTACCGCTAATGTACATGTTAATAAGAAAATCATTTCAATTACTGGAGAAAATGGCTCATTTGTACTCAAATTATTACCACTTTTAGTGGCAAAAAGACCCAACTGCAAATGAAACGGTAGCAGTTTAAGCAGTCATTCATCCTGGGGAGATAAGTAACCCTGCCAGATGGAAGACAATGCACGAAGATGTAATTAATCACTGTGTTCCCGCTGGGTCAAAAAAAGAGAAGAAGAAAAAAAAAGGACTGGATTTGCAGTTTTACTACTCAGTGTTAAAAAAGGGTCGAGTAAGACACTGGACGTGAGGCTGTAACTCATTTAAACGAGGCTGTGAAGTGTTTGAATCTTCCTGCACATCGATTTCTCATCATTTTGCCTTAGATGTGCTTTGGCCATTTGTGCGTTGCTAAAGATTTTTGCTTTGTGATTCAAGTCTTTGTCCTCATTAGCGGGATTCGGACCCGGGCCTGTTTCCTTGGATGTGGCTGAGTTCCCACCTTCGCTGATTGAACAAGTGGGTGCCTACGGTTTGAACTCCTTTCCTCCACTAAATGTGCTGGCACGGCACCGAGATCGGAGTGGGAGAGAGGGAGCCAGAGGACACGCTTAACGGCCCCCTCGAGCGGGTTTATGACCTTTTAGTGATAAGAGGCTTGTCTTAGTGCCCAGCAAATTTATGAGTGGGAAAGAAAAAGTGCTTTCTAATGTTACCTGGCTTCTGTATTTTTGTCCACTGCAATAAAGACACCATATGCACTGGAGAGGTGTTGTATGTGAGGTCTCATGAGCAGAGGTGGGAATTAAGTACAAATACTTAGCTACTGTACTTAAGCAGATTTTTCAGTTAATTTGTACTACTACATTTTGACAGAAATCTGTACTCCTTACATTTTCAAAAAAGGCTTGTTGTATTTGAGGGGAATTATTTATTATTTTTACTTTGCATAATTGTGCGCCACCTTCCTAACATCAAAACTGATTTCAACTTAAATGGAAGGAACACAAAAACATAGAAAAGGTGATATCTTGATGTATTTGTTAGTGCATATCACAAACGACTGACCCAACAAGATGAAACCAACGTAAGAGTCGTAACAATGTGAAAATAATGTAAAAGATGTAAAACCTTTGTAAAAGACATAAAAAGGTAAAAATAACATAAAAGAAAAGATACATCATAATGAAAGATGTAACAAGGAGAAAATTGCTTACTGAGGTAATAAGACATAATAAAACAGAAGCTACATAAAAAATGTAACAAAGAGATAATGATGTAAAAGACTTCAGAGTTCAGTTAGCTTGTTAAAGAAGCCTGTACTGTTTCACTTTTATTGAGTAACGAAAATGTCAGAAAAGACGCAATAAGGTGGAACAAGTTGAAAACTATGCAAAAGACTTAACAATTTGAAAATAATGTACATGATGATGTAACAAGCCAAAACCTACGTAAAATACAAAAATGACATAAAAGATGTAACGAGACAAAACCTTCATACAAGACGTAACAAGGCGAAAATATGATAAAAGATGCAACAAGGAGAAAATTACTTTTAAAAAAGGTAAGAAGATGTAACAAGACGAAACTAACGAGGTGAAAATGACCTAAAAATGTAACAAGTTTGAGTTCAGTTAGCTTGTTACAGACGCCTGTACTATTTCACGTTTTTTGAGTAAAGAAAATGGCATAAAAGACGTAACAAGATGTAACAAGACAAAAACTAAAAGATGTAAAAGATGTCACATGGTGAAAATTACTTAAAGACATAACAAGGCAAAAATTACGTAAAAGACGTAACAAGATGAAAACATAGCAAAAGACTAACAAGACAAAAACAACGTGAATGACGCTCCAAGACAAAAATGATGTAAAAGACGTAACAAGATGAGTTCAGTTAGCTTCAGTTAGCAGAAACAGCTTGTGCCCTTCAGCGGGTTACTTCTCTTTCATACTTTGAGTACATTTAAGAGCCTGTGCTTGTTCACTTTTACTTGAGTAAAGAAAATGGCATAAAAGACCTAACAAGATGTGACCAGACATAAACTACATGAAAGACGCAACAAGGTGAAAATGACCTGAAAGATGTAAACGAGACAAAAACTACGCAAAAGACATAAACAAGCCGAAACGAAGTAAAAGACATAACAAGATGAGTTCAGTTTAGTTTGTCACAAAAACAGCTGGTAGAAAAATCCTTCAGAGGGCTACTTCTTACTTTTATACTCTGAGTACCTTTCAGAGAGTCACTTTTTACACAAGGATCTGTACTTCTACTTCAGTAAAGAATGTGTTTAGCTTTGCTATCTCTTTATGAGATGTGTTGAGAATAGTCACTCCTAAAGTGCATCACTGATCTAAAATCAAGCTCCAATCACGCCCAGAGGTTAAAAGTTCCAAGGACTCATACAAGAAGAATTGCTTTAAATGGCTCATCTTAATGATACATAACTGCAATGCTGTATGTCTCATGTCCTTTACCTCTCAATCCATCTTCCATGTCTTACACAATGAGACCGCCACTATGTCATTCTAAAAAAAAATTACATCTCTTTCTCTCCAGTTAGCTCTTGATTACTTCCCATTTCCTTCCTTCCAATCATCTTCCCTGCACATCGCCCTCTCCCTCATTAGCTATTCACATCGGCCCCTCACTCTCCTCGAAACGTCCCCTGTGGATCACGACCCTCAGTCCATTCTTCACGGAGACATATTGACTCTTTTGATGGTCTCGCGCCGACCTGCAAAAATATTCCCCGCTTTTTATTCAAATGAGAGAGCCTGTGGAGAGGGCCAGCGTGCGGATCAATGCACAAATCTCAACAATCTCTCCCCCAGCTGCACGTGTGTCAAACACTGTGTCGTGGGGAGATTACAGTGCGCTCAGAAGCCCGGTGCCTTTCCATTCTTTTTTTTTTTTTCTTTCTCCCAGCCTGCCAAAGCTGTGGGACGCGTGGTGAAAAATCGATCACTACACTCGGGTTGGTGGCAGGAACCTCCGCGCCCCGCCTTTGGCTTACAAGTTGCTGGCATCCACGGGGATGAGCCAGATGGTAGGTACCTAGGGCAGTGAGCTTTGAAAGCGAACAGGCATGGCGTGCACTTTACAATGAGCAGCGAAATCTCTCAAAGTGTCACAACTCACCAACTGCCTCACATTAATGCTGAATAAATGATGCTGTGTGTCACCGTTTTGGCAATGTTTGCAATTATACTAATGATGGTAATATTCTGTGGATTCTCGGGGCATTTTAGTTTCAGATTTTAGTGCGACTGGATGCTCGTTTACAAAGATTTCATCCACTTGGAATTATGGACCTTAACAGTGAGGCTCCAGAATTGAAACTCCCATTTACATTCTGACAAGATAATTTAAACTATTAGTCATAATGTTGTAACTAATGCTGGACAGTATATTGATTACATCGATTAATTGCTGTTAAAAATTTAACTGATTAAAAATGCATTGACTGTTGAATACATAAACTTAAAATACTAAAAACTAAAATGAAGGGGAAAGAGTGAAAATAATGAAAATGAGGAGGGGGAAATGAGAAAAAACATGCATTATGTGTCTTATTAATTATTAATGATTAGCATTTTCAACCATCGGTTAAGGAAAAGGCACAAAACTTGCAACCCGAGTGTTAATATTTTGTGAAAGCTCCAATAGTCATACCTACAATATATGTGCGGCAATATTTACATTATTATATCATCATTATATCATCATATTTGATCAGAAATATCACATTTGATTTTGTCTATATTGCCCAGTGATAATATAATTTTTATCACCTTGGCCACTTCCACCCTTTTGGAGTACACAATATGTTGTCAGTCACGACCTATATGATCAATAATTACTGATATCGACCACTTTCGTGATAGGTTTTTCAGCTATATTGCCCAGGCCTAGTTGCAGCCATCTGAGGTAGTTTTTGTCCAAGTGCTTGTGGATGTATTATTCTGTTGTGGTTCGAGCATGAAAAATATGATAAGTCTGAAGAATAAACATGGTTTTCTACTTAAGCGGCCTGACATGAGGGCCTGTCTACTGCTGGCGGATTCAAACCCGTTGTGTCAACATTATGTGATTGAGATTGTTTGCTTTATTTTATAGTGGTGTTCCTCCAAACATAACACTGTTATGTCTATTTATTTCTGAATCAGAACCAGGATCACATTTGTGTTGGAATATGAAGACTAAATTAATTCAGTCAATCCATTTTGTTCCCAGGTTGTGGGCAATTTTTTTTTTTTTTTTTTACGGTCAAATCTAACGGAAATAAACTTTAAAAATAAATTAAGGGAAAAAACAGCATGTAATAAAACTTGACCACATTTATATTTTACTTTCTTTTAACTGTAGATGGTTATTGTTGAGTCCATACAGTACCATTACCCACCATTACCCATTACCCTTTTATGTTCAGCCTTTTTATTAATTGTTTTAGGGCTTGCTGAGGAGTTTATTTTCATTGTTAGCTGTCGCACTAGCCAGCTTACACTAGCTTCCTTTTTTTTAATAGCGTGAAGTACCATCTACCAGCCAATGAGAGTTAAATGTTCAAATTCAGAAGCCACTCAAATCTTTATTTTTGTCTTAAATCTTCCAGCCACTTAGATATTTTCCCAGCATTTGGCAGGTGGCTGGTGCCAACGTGAATTTCCAACCCTGCTGGCAGCTGATGCTAATGTAACATTAAGAGAAAAACAATAAAGAATAGACTTGGATTATTTTTTTTAATCTAGAATCTTTATTCCGGTCACAGGCAAAAATCTGAACCTATCTTTTAGTGCTTGTCACTTCCTGTTAGCATTAGCTGAAGAATAACTTTAGGAAGCTAGTGTTAGCTGGCTAACTAGCTAACACTGTGAATAAATTCCTCAGGAGGATCTAAAGCGATTTAAAAAAAAGACTGAACTTGCCTGGCATTTGTACTACTGACCTTCACGAGGCCGTCAATAAAATCCCTGATCTTAATGGTGTCTTTTAAACATTGTGTGACATTTTCTCGTGTCTCGTCTGCTCCTTTTTCTACTCTGTCACTGAGCCGTGTAGCAACAGTTTGAACATCATGGAAGAAAGTTAGAGTTTGACTTTGCGGATAGAACCTTTTTGTTTTCAAAATAAAAAGCACAAAATCACATATAACTTAAACACCTCAAATAATGTTAACAAGTGGTCACAGAATTAGAACATGAATGACTCAGTTTTGACAAAAAATATCAGATAGAATTCAGTTTCAAGAGGATGATTTTTCATTGCAAACACAGTCACCAATAATGGATTTTCAGGAGCGATTGTACTCTGCCATGTTTTTTTCTTTTCTTTTTTTTTGGCCTTGAGCTGTTTGTGTGCAGCTTCACCTACAACCATTCTTCTTTTGTACAGAATAAATGGAAACTCGATACATATTTGAAAGCTATTCTCCTTTCACTCGGCCTGACCAAACACATCCTCAGTGTGGGGCAAGAGACCAAAACCTCTCTGCACTGACATGTCTTTCTTTAAAATAGAAGCACAGATCGCCACAAAGCCAATACCATCCATCTCTAATGGCTTCCTCCCCTTTGATGGCCTCGATGTTTAATCAGAGTAAGAGCCGGGTCTTGCCTCGCTTCTCCTGGCATCCATTAATTTGGCCTCTCTTTTTCATTTGTTTGTTGTTTTTTTTTCCTCTTTTACTGCCCTAACAGCCAGCTGGCATTCATCGCCGCCCTGATTGAGTCCTGCTCAATACAAGAACCGCAACGGGGCTGGAGACAAATGACTCGAAGCCGCAACTGGTCAATGGCGACACTCACTGACCCAAACACACACAGGCGGGGCTTACTATCTTCATCCCAACTACTTCATCAAAGACGTGATTCAGCTCCTCCTACTTTCCACTTTTTAATTAACCATCATCACATTTTTACATCGAGCTGGCAGTCCATTTGTCTTTATCTCAAGAATTGTCCATCACACTGTAAAAAATTATTGGAGTCAACTAATTTTTTCTCATGAACTTAAAGCTACTACAAGGAGTTTTTAACTGGTTATGAAACCGTCTCAGTTTATGACTGATGTCTCTATATGACTTACGAGACCATCTGTGAGACTTGCTGTTTCTGTAGTTATTCATAATACTGATTTCCTCTGAAATCAGATTAAACAAACCTGTTTTTTTCAATTTTCCATTTTTTAAAATATTTTTGAGTAGTACGTTAGGCAGTTAAAAAATTATATTAAGACTATTTTATTTTTCACATTATTATATTTTCTGATTACTGAAGTGGAAACATACCGCTTTTGTCCACAGGGGTCTCCAAAATCAACACAACACTAAAGGTCTTTGTAGTAGCTTTAACATAAATATACAAGTTTTATGTAGTCAAGTTAATTAAATTAAATTTAAAATTTCATATCAAAACACTTCATCACACTTATAAACATCAGTTCTAACTAAGTCTTTTGACTTGAAATGGTGTTCAATCGACTCATTAAATTAAGTTTGTAAAGAAACATGATCAGCATATTAGCAGACTTCCCAGCATGCACTGCGTGAGCCAAAACTCTCTTGGGACCCTTATTTTTTATAGTTTGAAGTAAACATATGTGATGAAAACTTGCTATGTGTTTCTGATCACTTTAAGATGAGTCATGGTTGTTTGATTTCACAATAATGAAAACTGTGAATCATGAACTTAATATCTTAAGTCTATTGAGCACGTTTGCTCAAATACAACTGAATTAATATCACAGTTATTTGCAACCATTACAAAATTTCAAACTCATTCAACTTTTAGGGCAGCCTGTACACTAACCTTTTTTTTTAAGTTAAAGCAAGTAGTTAATTTTTTTACAGTGCAAGGTTGAGCCATCATGACCCATTTACTTTGTATTTGAGTGTGGAAGCCAACAGAGACACAAATCATATCACAGTAATGTCAAAAGGTTAAAAATCGGAAATTATTCTGGCTTTCTTATGCCAAACAAGGCGTCCATTAATTTAACAAATGTACCAGAATTTGTCATTGTCATGTTTGGCTCAGTTCTAACTGGGCTTGCCACAAAGTGGAAGCAAAGAGCTATCCAAAATTCACTTGTTTACCAGCAGATAAAACAGCAGATGTAGCATTAATCATTGTGAAAAATTGCTTGTACAGCTATAAGAGATCCAGAAGGAGGGAGATCAATCTTGTGAGAGCAGGCCAGCAAAGATTAGGTAAGATGACACAAATTATTGAAGCTAAAATTACCACGTTCTTTAATTCAGTAATGGCTGTATATAAAGTACACTGAAGTTGAAAAATGTGCCTCAGCTTTGTCATCACAGTGCTGACAGCCATCAGTCATAAAGAGATGCATGCGCTGACAGCTGCATAATAACATACAAAAATGAGGGAGGAGATGAAGGAGAGACAGTTACAGATGAGCAGCCGCTCACGTTTGAGGTGAAGAGGTGATTTATTGTCTATAAGACTAACCTAACACTTATTTTCTTGATATGTTGTTTGGTGACTTAAGTTGAAGGAATAGTTAAAAATTTGGGGAAATTACTTTGTTTCCATGAGTTAGCTGAGAAGATTGATAACTACTCTAAAAACTGTGCATTATACATGAAGCTGGAGATAGTTAGCTTAGCTTAGCACAAAGACTGGAAACAGAGAAGTTGTCCCGAAGTACTAAATTCCTCTACAGCTCACTAACTAACATCCTGTATCTGGGTGGTTCATCTGGACAAAAAACAAATATCAAAAATGACAAGTTGCTTTTTTCCATTGGGGTGGTGTATTTAGGCATGGAGCTGAAGCCAGGATATGATTAGCTTAGCTTAGCCCAGATAGCCCAGATAAAGTAAGGGGAAACAGTTAGTCTCATTCTGAGAGTTATTTGCTCTAATTATCTTTTACCAAACAATTGTTGGATAATCTGTTGCTTTTCAAGAAATAGTCGCTCCCCCTAAAACCTTAAAATGTCATGTTTACATTTCTGTTTGTGTACCGATTGAATAAACAAGATAAAAATTAGGATTGTTCCGTTACCAACACCAGTATCAGAAATGCCTCTGACACAGCCAATACACAAAGTTCAGGTATCGGGCTGAGTATCAGGAAGTAAAAAATGGCATTGGAACATCTCTACATATGATGTGTTTGTGACCTTTAGAGGTGTGTTTTGGTCAAGTTTAGGATAGCTGTTTCCCCCAAATTCCAGTCTATATGCTAAGCTAGGCTAAATAAGTCCCACCTCTAGTTGTGTTCCTTAATCCACATACCTGAGTGTGGTATCAATGTTCTCAACTAATTCTCGTGAAGAAAGCAAATAAGAGTATTTTTCTAAAATATTAAACCATTCTTTTAATGAAATTTCCTGGTCTCAGTAAGTTTTCATAATTGCCCTGAACTGGTTTTAAAGTTGTTTGGAATGACCAGAAAACGAGGGGCAAAGTGCCATCACAAGTTGGCAAAATGTGTTGATTTGTGATCTTTAGAGGTGTTTTTTACAATAAAGTCTGGCTAATGTTTCTCCATTTGTAGGCCCATGCTAAACTGGCTAATTTCCTCCTGCCACCAGTTCTTTTTTGTTTTTTGTTTTTTGTTTTAAACATTTTGCCAAAGATATGGCAGGAAAGGGGAAGAGAGGTCAAAGCAAAGGCCCATAGGTGGGAGTCACACCCACAGCCACGTCAGAGGACTCACAGCCTCCGTACATGGGATGAATGCTCCATCAACTGAGCTACTAGATCACCCCACCACCAGTTCTGCTGCTTAACGCATATACTTGACTGTGGTATCAATGTTCTCAACTAATTCTCACAAAGAAAACAAGCAGACAAGCTACTATTAAAATGCTCTAGTTTGGGTAAATGTAAATTTTTGCTGTGAACTGCTTTTAAAGTTATTTTGAAGGAGCAGTAAATGATGGGTAGAGTGCCATCACAAGTTGGCAGTAGTGTTAATTGTAACATCTCTCTAACAGATAGCTGAAGTAGCATGAGTCATACTGCAATCTGTAAAACTGCATATATTTCTATGGAAATGAATCCAATATGCTCTGAGACAAGACCTCTGGACTCACCAACTTGAATGTGTCATCTCTGAAATTAAAACCATGGCCTCACCCCAAGATGCAAACACGGACTACTTTTTATCATCATTTCAACTCCTTTTAGTTGCAAATATGTTTGCTCCTTCAGAGTCATTAATGAGACCTTGGCAGTAAATATTACATAGCTGAATGAGGGTGGCTCCTGATCAATTAATAAGGTGTCTGGGGCAAACTTTATGACCTTTAGAGAGGTGGTGTTTACTTAGAGCCTGGCTAGAAGTTTCCCACTGCTTCTGGTCTATATGCTAAGCTAGGCTAATTGCCCCCTGCCTCTAATTCTGTTACTTAAGGGGTAGGACTAGATAAGTTGTATTAACTTCATCCTACACCCTTTCGAACAAGGTATGATTATCTATGTTGTTACAGAGCTGTCTCTTTGATTGTTTTTCTGCCAAAGCACATTGTATTTTTTTTAAAACTTATTTTGTTTTTCTTTTAACCTGTTCGAATAAGTAAAAAAAAAAAAACTTAATGCACATACTTGAGTAGGGTATCAATTTTCTCAGTTAATTCTCAAAAAGAAAGCAAAGAAGAGTATTTTCCTAAATACTGAACCATTTCTCTAATTTGCCCTGAATCGATTTTTGAAGTTATTTTGAGGAACCAGTGAATGATGGGTAGAGTGCCATCACAAGTTGGCAGTAGAGTTAATTCATTCAGTCATACTGCAATCTGTAAAACTGCATATATTTCTATGAAAATGAATCCAGTATGCTTTGAGATAAGACCTTTAGACCCACCACCTTTAATGTGTCATCTCTGAAATTAAAATCATGGCCTCAACCAGAACGCGCACACATTTCATGGTGCTACAGAAAGACGTGAACTATTTTTCATCATCATTTCAACTCCTTTTAGTTGCAAATATGTTTGCTCCTCCAGAGTCATTAATGAGCACTCTGCAGTAAATATTGCATAGCTAAATGAGGATGGCTCCTCATCAGTGAATAAAGTGTCTGGGGCAAAAGGGAAAGGAGTTAAGACTGCGATCCAAGATACGTCAAGTCAAGAAGCTCTCAACCTCCACTTGCTGAGGGAAAACACTCCCCTCTCTCCCTCTAGGTCATTAGCTCGAGCTGGTCTCCCCACCACGCTGGCCTTTTTCTAAATGGGCTGGTGCCCTGACCACATGAGCGCTGCTCTGGGACCATGTCAAAGCCGTCACACTACATAGAGCCACGCCATCAGTTCCCAGGCTGAGTCACCGGAGCTAGTCCATTACGTGACTTGTCATTGCTTTGGGAAGATGGGCGCACTCACTCGTGTCATTTAACGACGCCCCGTGGTATTTGGGCAGAGGGAAGGAGAGGAGTTGTGAGAACTATTCAGATGCCTTTTGCACAAAGCCAAATCTCTCGTGTCCCATTTTGCTCCGCCATGATACGTCGGAGCTTGATCCATGTCACATTACGCTTACAAGATCCACAATTCGGAATGATAAAGGAGAAACAAAAATGACTGTGTCCAAGTTCACTTTGTAACCTTTACATAATCTGTCCTAAAGCCTGCTCTCTTTTTTACCCAGTCAGCCTCCAGGCAGCTGCATTCACCATCTTTCCTATGATAGCGCAGTAGCCAAGCATTTTTATAATGAAATGCCTGTAAGGTGACAGATAAGGCCCCTCTCATACTTGTCAGTCAGCGGCTTTGCCCCGTGGAAACTTGAAGCGTGAATCCGGAGTACATGACAGTCGAGTCAGGTTTTTCTTTAGAACGGCGGGCGGGAGTAAAAGATTGAATCGTATGTTTCTCAAAGTGCTTGTGTCACCACAGTGAGATTACATATTGGCCCATTCACTAACCCTGACACCCACTCACCACAAGTATCTGTTATCACGTTATGATGCATTTGACATTAGCGTTCCGAGAGTCCTCTTCAGACGGCTGTAAAAAGACATAAGGGGGGTCTAACTTGAAATGTCTGACACTTTTTCTTGCTGTTTACTTATCACCCATTTTTCAGAACTGGGACAAATCATGTCCTACCGAAACAAATATAACTACTAACACTCTGAGTCTATTTTTGGGAGTGAAAATGTAATCTCTAAAGATTTATATATGAATGTAATTTATAAAATGTTTTGGTTTAATTAATTCTTTTCATTTCTAAACTAAACTCAAGACAAGACTTCACAACTTCAGACAATTAAAAATGTATTAAAAGACAAAAAATCTAAAACTAACAATACCTCCTGATAACATTGGTGTAAAAATGTGCTATTATAGTCATTGTTTTAAAATATATTTTTTATGAAAATGTGTTATTTCCATCAACTCTATAAGATTTTTACAAAAACATGATTTAATCAGACATAAAAATGGTTAGCTATACCCTAGGGACCCCTGTCTCACTTTCTGGTTTCAAAAAAAGGTGGGAATGCTGCTCAAGCATTGGTAAATTTTCAATTATTTGGTAAATTCATGAAATAATATTGCAATCAGACAGCCTGACCACTCTGTAGACCCTCTTAATAAAAGCTAAATAAGAATAATGGTTAAAAATGTGTATTATGATTAGCATTAAGAGAACTCTTAGCAACTTTAAAAAATAAAATGTTTACTCACTTCAGCTATGCTGAGAAATTAAATTAAAAAAAAAAAACATTTTGTCAACGCAGAGAGATGTCAACTCTGTCGAATTTTTACAAAAACATATTTTATTCAGGTATGAAAAGGTTTAGCCATACCCTAAGGACCCCTGCCTCACTTCCTGTTTTCAAAAAAGGCGGGAATACTGCTCAAGCACTGGCAAGCTTTCTATTATTCGATAAATTCATTCAGTAATATTGCTATCAGATGTGTCTCAACCATAACATGTCAACTCCATAGCCTTTCTAAATCAAAGATAAATAAAAAATATGGTTAAAAATGTATATGTAGCACTACATGTATATGTATTGTATTTTGATTGTCATTAAGAGAACTCAGCAGGGGGCAGGGGCGCTCCTGTAGCTCAGTTGCTAGAACGTGCACCACATGTATGGAGGCTATCAGTCCTCTGCAGTGGCCGCTGGTTCGACTCCCACATGGCACCCATTTGCTGCATGTCATCTACTCCCTCTCCTGTCATATCTTTGGCTGTCCCAATCAAATAAATGCAAAAAATCATTTTAAAAATAAGAGAACTCTGAGCAACCTTAATGAATGACGATGATGATGAATGAAACAGTGTGACATTTTCACACCTCTGTTAGATTTTCCATCTGATGGAGTTGACGTCTATGCTGACAGAGGTGACAGAACTCTCAGTTCTCTTTAATAATTGAATAATATGCTTGAAATGAGTCTTGCGTTTTTCAATTTTACAAAAAACAAACAAAAAAGTCTGGTCACGCCCCTGTATGTGACATCAACTCCATCAGTTGGCTGCCAGCTCTCACAGAGAAGTCATTTAGATTTTTTTAAGCTTGTAAAGATTTAGTTTACATCAACCAAAAAATTCATGGCACATCTAATGTGTGTGTGATTCTGTGTTTCTAACAGAGCTGATGAAATCCAAGTCTTCAGCCTGAAAAAAGATGCTATTTAATGTAATATTAAATTACTTGGTGGTTGGCCCATTTCAAGGTTCAACAGCCAAGAGCTTGACCTTTTAGAGTATATCTTCCAAGCATAATTGAAGAGTAAAACTCAAAAAGCCTATAAAAATATGGTTTTGTCCCACTTCTCAAGACTGAGTGTTATACAAGATGTTACCTAACTGACTGCATCTGGATATGTAGCTTTAAACAAATCATACCTCTCTCTGCATCTGGCTAATCACAGCTAGTTTGCGTCTAATTCAGAGATGCGCACGGCCAAAAGGCAGACAACAGAAGGGGCATTTTGGACGTAATTGGACTGACAAACCACTGCTAGTTTAGCTCATGATTTACTGTGGCACCTTGCTGATGAGCCTCCCTGCAGAGCCTCTGCACATGTAAAAGCTACAGCAGCGTCTGCCCATAGTGATCGCTTGCATCAAGGCAAATTTGGGTCTTATCTCAAACGTATTCGCAGGTCAGCAAAAGCTTCATATTCATGATAAGCAAAAACTCTGCACCGCAATCGACAGCAGCATCACCCTGGGTGCAAACCATTCCCCCGGCCTGGACTGACTGCCAGCGGCACCGACCCCGTGTTCTTTTTCTACTTAGACCTACAAGAACAACCGCCAAGGTCAGGCTGTAGAAGTAGTAGTAGTACATAGGGGAAAGGTGTGTGTGTGTTTTTTTGTGTGTGTGTGTAACAAGGGAACGTGTGTGTTAGAGTGAAGGGTGCTGAGGCCAGGGCCATGGCTTGATTTCATGGACTCTGTGCAAGCAAGGCAAGGTCAACATGATGTCGTCCAGCTGGCACCAAGCAAAAAATCAGAGCCGCTGATCTGCTTTGTTTTTTTTTGTTGTTGTTTTTTTTTTCCCATGTTGCACTGCTGATGTGGCTGCTAGCTGCTGGCTCCAGCTCACTGTTCCAACAAGATCAGACAGAGGAGGAGGAGGAGGAGGCTTCGTGTAGCCTGAAAGCACCCCAGTGCTCCCTGGTGGACATGCGCACGAGTGAACACACATGCAAACACACACACACAAACACAAGCACACTGGGGCACGTGCACAAGACTGTGACCACACTGATGCACACACTGCAACCATGAAAGCATGCCTGAACTTGTGCACACGCCCAAATACGATATTGACATCTGAAGACACATGAGATGGGAAACATTCCAGAGCTTTCAACTCATCACACAAAAGGGAGACGCACTGCAAACCGGTATCTGCCAATAACGGTTAACTGATGAGTGCATGATGGACCTTAGCAGAGAGGCAGGACACACGGATACAGCACGGCTCTGAGTGAAGGTCAGAGCCCCTCAGGTAACAAAAGCCCCCTGACAAGCTATTATATGTCTGAGGCAAATGGGGAAGGAAAGTGGATAAAAACGCCCCTGTCAAAGGTCCTTGAATGTCCAACGGCATCAGATGAGCCAGAGGCTACGATACTGAAAGCAAACACACAGGTGGGGAAGATTATGAAAGCAGATGGACAGAAAAATAATACTAAAACCCTTAGTCCCATTTCAAGCAAATATTCAAACTTATATTATGAATTCTGAAATAAAGTGGATCCATTCATAAAAATAATACCAAGCGGCGATCCTTTAATAACTAAAGGACAGGGGTTTTTCATGTCTATCACATGCCACAAATACATTTAAATGGTTAATGATGGCTGTAATTGTTGCCCCTTTCCACACTGTGGTCATGAACAGCTCCCCTTGTGCTACACTGTAATAAATGCGGGCAGTAGGTTGAGGTAGTTATCACAGTGCATGCTAATATGATGGGCCTAGTTACTAGTTATGAAGCACACACACACACAATCAGGTGTGTACATATTAGAGCTGCAATGATCAGTCAATTAATTGATTAGTCGTTTAACTATTAAAGGTGCTAAAGACAACATTCAGCCTCATTAGATGTGAGCAAACATCTATTTGCAATGTAAAGATAGATTCGAGTCCTGCCTTCCTGAGCAGAGAATGATGCCACACTCCCTGTGTCTTTGACGGCTGCATGTGCGTGTTCATGCATACGAATCCATCTCGATCTTCATCCTGCATCAGTTTTCAACATGGCGGCCTGGTGAGCAACTTTATCGTATTACAGCTAAAGAGCACATTTAAACATGTTTCTGCAAACTTTTCAGGCATTAATAGTTGAGTGCAGACAGAATATTGTTACAGCCGTTTGTGATCGACACTGCTTAGTCTGACAGTTTGATCTGAATTTCAGGACTCTCCATTGGAATCAGTTGTATCCAGAGAGAAACCCTAGATTTGTTAATGGTTAGTTTGTGATATTTCTATGCGTCGTTTCTTCATTTGCAAATTGTACAAACTAATTATGTTTTCTAATAAAAGTGACAACCTTTCATTTATGATCTGGGTAGGTTTAGAAACAGAAAACACCTGGTTGTGGTTAGGGACAGATCTTGGTTTGGGTTGAATTATCACTCTTGTGAGATCTTTCGTGGGTCTTCTAGACACAAGAACCATGGCCATCGCTTGGTAAAAATTGTGCTTGTTTTACAACTAAACAGTCACTAAAATGTGCTTCTGAAAACTTTTAAGCAAGAAATAGGCAATCTTGATCCATATTTGATCAGCACTGCCTAATTTGACAGTTTGATCTGAGTTTGTGATGAGAACATTTTTATTTCCTACTGAACAAATACCAAGAAAAGTGACTTGTGTCACTCAAAAACTTGATAATCAATCCATCAGTTTCAGTAATGTTTTAAGAAAAAAAGTCAAAATGCTTTGATTCCAGCTTCTTAAATGTGAATATTTTCTGGTTTCTTCACTCCTCTGTGACAGTAAACTGAATATCTTTGACATTTGAGGACATCATCTTGGGAAACAGTGATCGACATTTTTTTTACCCTTTTCTGGCATTTTAAGGACCAAACAACTAATTAATTAATTGAGAAAATAATCGACAGATTAATCGATAATGAAAATAGTCATTAGTTGCAGCCCTAATATATATTTTACCAAAAACGTACTTGACTTTGACAGTCAAATGACTGACTTAGGCTATTGTATTGAGCAAGTAGAAAAGCCCAATAGAAAGCTATCAGAACCATGTGCTCTGACAAGCTGTCACATGATCAAATAGAGACTTGATACTGGTCAACATCGTATTACATATTATCCAGCACAAATATATATGGCAAAAATATCAAAGAAAATATGAAATTATTCATTTAATTTTCAATATAATAGTTTATGTAAGCACATAATTTTGGTCATAGAATGTTACTGTTGCTAGTATTCTACAAAAAGAAGAGAAAAGAAAGCCAAGATGGATTTAAAGTAGGTTCTTCTTTGAACACATGCGTATTTCTGTGGTGGCTATCTGAATCACTAGCAAGGGACCGCTCTCTACCAAACATATTTTTGGAAGGCCCGCTCTCTCTCTACAGGCCCCCCCTACCCCATGGGCCCTGGTGCAACCTCACTGCATGCACTGTCTATATTTATATATTCTGAAGTTCAGCCAAAGCTGTGAGGCTTCAAGCAGTCAGAGTTAGACAAACTGACAGGGTATCAAAGTTAGTCATAAAATCAAATTATCTATTACCTATTTATGTTTCCCAGTGTTCCCTCACTGAGCCATGGTGGAGGGGTAGTGTTGTTGCTGTTAAATGCATAGTCAGGACAAAACCCCAGTAATAAACAGGATGAAGATACAGACTTGCTGGCAGAAGCCTCATATGGGAGTAAATGGCACTCGGCTCGTGGTGCAAAATCTAAAAACTGTCTTTTTACACAGAACGAGTGTGACATTGAGTTTTTCCCCCTATTTCTGTGTAAAGTTGTGTTACTGAGGGATTGTTTACAACCAGTATGGAGAGGAGGAATGATGAGTGACCAATGAGTGTCTCAACATACATATGACATGCAACTATTGTAGACCAGAAGCAGTCTTGAAAAACTGTAATCTGTCCTTTAAGGTTGGCAAGTTATCAACAAACCTAAGACCAAACTGTCTCTCACAAGACCACGACTCCATAAAGAAGATTCAAAACTGATACAACAGAGGCTCTGAGAACCTCCAAAGAAACCAGGATCCTACATTTCCCATAATGCAACTTGACATTGTCTTCTGTTATACCGTCCCTCTTAGGCAAACACCCTCATCATTCAAACGCCACAAACTCCCTTTGTAACAAAGGCCTTCTCTTAAAGGACATCTAGTGGTGAGGTTGCAGAATGCAAACACCTGAATGCCACTCATCTGCACCCTCCCCTTCCAAGCATGTAGAAGAACCTACAGTGGCTGCAAAACTTACAAACAAAGCAAAAGTCCCTCTCTAGAGCTAGTGTTTGGTTTGTTCATTCTGGGCTTCTAGAAACATGGCAGTGCAACATGGCCGACCATGTGGAAAAGGAGACACTTCCTCTAGATATAAAGGAGCCATTCTAAGGTAACAAA
>JAJHUR010112406.1:0-10150 GCA_027495735.1 Lutjanus campechanus | reverse complement strand
TTCCTAGCGTGTCCATGGACCGTCTGTACCGCACGCATCTGACGCAGCCCCCTGTACAGGGGGCTTTCGGGTTGAAGAGGTTTTTTTAACCATTTTTTGACCATTTACAGACCAAACAACTAACTGGTTAATCCCTATGAATCATTTTTTCAGGTTCTCAGATGTGAATATTATCTGGTTTCTTTGTTCCTTCATGACAGTAAACTGAATATCTTTGGGTTGCGGACAAAACAAGACATTTGAGGACATCATCTGTGGCTTCGGAAAACAAAAACAACACTTTTCATCATTTTCATTCATTGTTTTGAGTCTCTTCTTTTTCAGAAAAAAAGACCAAAGTCTGTGATTTCAGCCTCTCAAATGGGTTAGGGTTAGGGTTGTGAATATTGTCTGCTTTCTCTACTCCTCTCTGGCAGCAAACTGAATATCTTTGGGTTGTGGACAAAATAAGACATTTGCGGATGTCACCTTGGGATTTGCGAAGCATCTTTCACAATTATCTGACATTTTACAGACTAAATAACTAATCAATTAATCATTTGAGTCAAAATTCTCCAATTTCAGCTTCTCAAATGCGAATGTTTTCTGGTTTCTTTTGTCCTTCATCATGACAGAACACTTAATATGCAAATGTAACCTTGGGCTTTGGGAGACACTGGTCAACATTTTAAGCCATTTTCTCACATTGTACAGACACAAAAACTAATCAATTAATTAACAAAATGCTCAAAAGATTAATTGATAATTAAAGTAACTGTCATGGAAAATCATGAAAATGATCAAACTAGGGCTCCGACTAATGATAGAGTAGTCTGCCTACTATTTTCTTGATTAATCCATTAGTTGTTTGGTCCATAAAATGTCATAAAATTGTGAGAAATGTTGATTCCTGTTTCCCATTTGTCTCATTTTGTCCACAACCCAAAGATATTCAGTTTACTGCCAGAGGCAGAGACAAAGAAACCAGATTTTTTTTTTTTAAACTTTTTTTTTTAAAAAAAGTCTTAAAATGATTAATCAATTCTCAAAATAGTTGGCAATTAATTAAATGGTTGGCAACTTATCAATTAATCAACTATAACCATTGCAGCTCAAGAATGAACTTTAACTTCTTAAGTAAATTATGTGCTTTCTAGGGTAGAGACGGGTATTTAAAGTAACTGAGGAGCAATAATGAAGCTCTTCCATATTTTTTTTTAAAGAAAAAGGATCTACATTAAACAGAATAGAATTTGAATTTAAAGAAAACATCACTAGATTCATTATTATCTACCATTTCCCAGCTTTTTTGATCATGAAATAATGAATTACTGCCATTTCTGAGCCCTTTTTTGACAGTATTGCTGCATTTAAACAAAAGCAGGAGTCGAAAAATTACATTTTCTGCAGACAAGTGAAACCTGTGGGAGCGAAGTGGTCCAACCTTCACTGTCTAATGTTTATTCCCCTACCGAGATCAAAGAACTTTCTGAATTATTCAAGACAAAGGAGATAAAGCCCACAGCAGACTAAAATAGCACCGGCTGCCACTGCATTACACGAGTATTTTTTTTAATTTTCTACATGACAAAATTGAAGTAAAAGAAAAGGAGCCATTGTATGGGCGATTCCTGGACATCTTCATTGATGAAATTCAGCATCAGCGTTACGCACACAGACAGACACTCCTCCCAGTTACACAACCAAGAAGCATTTAAAGATAAAGACAGACATCTCTCATTGTCTTCACACAACAAAACCACAACATGACACCTCGCAAAGTCAATGACAGTCACACAACCGGCGAATTGGAAACAATCCGCATAAGGAAGATGGATAAAGTTGTCGGTAAAATAATAAGAAATGCCGTTTAGATTAGAAGAAAAAAAAAGCCGGATAAAATGTGGTTTGTACTTTCCTACCTTCCACTTCCAGCATGATGAAAAACACAGTGATAATCCAAAGCGGGGGGTTAAGAGAAGGAGAAGAACAGCACCTCTGTACTCGCTCCGCCCGGGTGTGATAGTAAAGTGGTGAATGGAGAGACGGAGCAGAGCTGTACTACACCGGCAGAGACACGGAGAGGCGGAGGGAGGGATGCTTACGTAACTCTGACGCGCACCGGGGACAGAGAAAGGAGGGAGAGAGATAAAACCAACCAAACTACATGATATTAAAAAATCTGCCAGTGTGGAAACAAACCCAAACGCCATCAGGCGACAATAAGAATCGGTCACTCCTTTACGAGTCTCAGGGGGGGAAAAAGCTGTCAAAGTCATAGTGAATATAGGGCTGGGCAATACTCGATTCTGATTGGTCAATTACAGCGTTCTAAGGTCTGTTTTTTTTCTGTATTACAGACCGTTGCTAGGAGGAACAGAACGTTGCTATGGACGCAGTTCTGATCATAGACTCTGAGGGATCAATAACACCTGCTTACTGTACATTATCCCTTTCATATACACTATATATCCATATCACGATGTCATCTTAGATTTTGGAAATCTTTATGTAAGGGATAATGTATACAATGTCCCGCTTATTGCCTGGTTTCTCACCAAAAACACAAAATATAAATTTCAAAATGATTTTATGGCTTTATTTCTCAACAGTGACCTGCTCACTGTACATTATCCTGCTTGTTTCATGACTACGTGCCAAAAAAAACCCCCAATAATTTGATACAAAATGTTACTTTTAAAAAGATTTTAGTGGTTTAACAATGAGTCTATTACCAGAACTGTATCCATGGCAACGGTCAGATAGATAGATAGATAGATAGATAGATAGATAGATAGATAGATAGATAGATAGATAGATAGATAGATAGATAGATTCGTCCTTTCCGAAATTGACTGTGTGCCTTACAGCAATCATAATAATAATAATATAAACTGACATCAGACAACAGACGTCACTAATGTGACGAACAACAGCTCATACAACAAACAACTTCAACAAAACCAACAACATCAACCCCACCAGAATGACACAAGTATACAAATGTGCTCTACATATTATAAGGTGCAGCACCCTCACACACAGAGGTTCAGTTATGTTTTTGTTTCACAGTTTGTTCAGCAGTACAATACTAGTCGGTGCAAATGATCTTTGAGCCCGATTGATTTGGAGGGACAGCACCCGATACCGTCTGCCCGATGGTAGTATATACATAAAATGCTGTCTATAAAGTTAACAAATAAAAACAATCTGCATTATGTTATTTAGAAAAAAATTCTGTTATAGCACTTTCATATCAATTGTTACCTCCAAAATGAATTTTAAAAAAAGGTACAACAGACAACATATATGTCGATAGTGATATGGACTGATAGGGCTGTGTTGGGGCAATATCACACTGATAATACTGTATTTGTTAACTGATACATAGGCTGGGTTCTGATGGAGGTATTTGCCCCACCCTCACAGTATGTTATTTTAGAGAAAATGTTTATATTGAGAATAGCGTATAAATATCGAGATATCACTCATAAGCCGTATGACCCTGTCCTGAGTGAACATGTAAACAGAGCAGTAGAAAACATTGATTATATATTTGACCTGTCAGCATCTTTATCAAACCTAATCTTTATCAAATCAAACCCTCAAACAGAAAAGCCAAACAACACTAACAATCACGACAAATGGTTTGATAATGAATGTAAAAACCTCAGATTAAGGAATGTGTCAAACCAAAAACATAGAGACACAGACAACCACAACATAGGCCTTCTCTGTGATGAAACATTAAAACAGTAAGGAGAAAAAGGGAGCAGCATGTTGGAAACCAGCTACCCGCTATTGAGGAATCCATAAAAACAAACCACTTCTTGGGAAAATTGGAACGCTGTAAACAAACAAAAACATGAGGACCCATTCAAAATGGAGATGTTTGGATAAACCACTTCTCCAATCTCTTTGGCCCAACAGAGAAAAATAAACAGCAATAACACATACAAGCTAAACAAAAAAGTTTAGAGTCTAAAGTAAAAGACTACCTGTCCAATTACACTGGTAAAAAATACAGGAAGGACATCAAGTCACGTGAAATCAGGAAGGCTGTGGTGTTGATGGTATCCTAAAAAACAAATCAATAAAGTTCACAGACCTCAAATTCTAAATGGCTACACTAAAACTCTTTAACATCACCCTTAGCTCCGGGATCTTCCCTGATAGTTGGAGCAGCCAAGGACTGATAACACTGCCTCACAAAAGTGGAGTCAAAGTCAACCCCAATAACTACAGTTAATGGGAACCTCTGCAAAACCTTATGTATGATCATAAACCACCTCCTGCTTGCTGGCTTTTTATTGAAAATAAAGTTCTGAGCAAATCCCAAGTTGGCTTTCTTCCAAATTATCGTCCAGCAGACCATATCTTCACCCTCAGCGCCCTAATTGACAACCAGATAAACAAAAGCAAATTATTCTCCTGCTTCGGTGACTTTGAGAGAAGGAGAAATATAAGTACGCTGTATGTGGAGACTCATTCGAAGGGACTGTGGTGGTCTGGAGGGGAGAGGCAGCCTGTCCTACATGGATTCTGAAGGCTCCATTGTTCTTTGTCCAAACATCCTCAAGTAACAAATGCTGCTATTTTTGAACTGAAATTTCACCCAGAGCAACAGCTATAGCAGCGGCGTGCTCTGTGTTTCAGGGTTTCTCTTATTCCTGCTGTTTTACCGAATGCAGGAATATGTGCGACAATCTGAAACATGTCTGGTATGTGTTTTTAAAAAAGGTGGATCAGCAACAAAAGCAGCTATGACTTGGGAAAGCATGTCTGGACACTTGTTTTCTTATAAGGTTATTTATTTCAAATGAAATTATGACCACAATTTTTTTCTTCTTCAATAAATTCGATCAAGCTTTGCTGTCATTCTGTCAAAACTCATTCTGTCAAAATGATCTCCGATTAAAGATGAGTTATGAGTATATCTACCCTAATGCAATACTCGACTGTTTTTTTTAAAGACATTTTGACAAAGGATGCTAAAATGCTGCTCATAAGGCATTATGGTCTTTAAATAAAAGTTTTCATATCAACACATAATAGACAAAATATAAACTGATAATCATTACAGACCATCACAGCTGTGACACACCAACATCAGCTTATAATATCAACCGACCGATATGTAGGATAAACAAAATAAAGAAAAAATAACCCGACACAGGAACAAAACAAACAAATGACAAGAAATAAAGATAATAAGATACAAATATAACAAAGACTGGGAAGGAAAAAGGCGGTATAAGAGACATAATATAAACAGCAAAGAGATATCTAAGTGAGACAGGTGACACAATGAGATTTTTGATAAATAATCATCAGTAATGTGGATATAATGAGGAAAGGAGAATAATAGAACAAATAGAACAGCCTGGAAAGTTCAGAAAAACAAACATCACTTTACTGTAATGTAGCCTTTAAAACCAGGAAAAGACAACGCTGACATCATAGAAAAATACTCAAAAATTAATATCGTATCTAGCCTCATGTCATAATATTGATACATCATTGATACACTGCTGCCTTATTTGCACAAAACTCCTTCCGGCTGAATGTAATGTAATTGTTTCATGCACTGACACAAGGAGAGATCTGCTGTGGAGCAAAATACCAGAATGTAATGCAGCCACAAAAGATGGTGTGTTTCAGCTTCTTTCACACCTCCTGTCTTAAACACCATGGTCGCACAAAACTCCACAAGGGAGCTGTGCTAAAAATGAATATTTAACAAAAAGCACCCCATGTATCTCCAGCTGTGTGTGATGTGCCAGATGACACATAGGTTACATATTGTGCATTAAAAAAAACAAAAACAAAAACACAGACTCACAGTCTTATACCGAGTAAACATGCAGACAAAATTAGATAACAGGAGTTCTAATATTTTTATTTTTGTTCAGACTTTGAGTCAACTAAAACATTTACAATTCCAAAGTAGAAGAAAAAATGCCTGCGCTATTCCACAGTATAAAACACGGCCCTCACTTCCCATCATGCTTACTGATCTGAATAGTTTGTTAAGATTGCTATTTTACGTTGCAAAATGCAGATGTTACTTTTTGTTAGTGCTGCGTCTCTTCAGAACCTGTTGGTCATTTTTGTTCTTGTTTATAGTTTTAACCATTAGTGAGGCTACATTTCTTGAGGTCACCTGTATTTTGCATATTTATGGTGGTTGTCCTTTATGCTGACTGCCATTAAGCACAAAGCTATCAAGCTTTCATCCCATACATCTTGTCACAATATTTTCTTTCATTCTTCACAACCACTTGGCCACCCCCAGGCTGAGAACCACTACTTCAAAGTATCACCTGAGTTATTACAACATATCCTCTGGGGACCACGAATGTCTGCTCAAAATTTCATGGCAATCCATCTAATCGTTGTTGAGATACTTCAGTCTGAACCAAATAAAACAATACATAAACAGTGCCAGCACAATTCTATTAAGTGGTACAAATGTTTTTGTTGTTTTTTTATGAGAAAAAACAAAACACCGTTGGCAATAAAACACCTTCAACACATTAGCTGTGAACAAAAACAAAAGCTCCAGCTGGCAGAGATATATGGGTCAATACATATATCCAGGAGCTTCTATTTAATATTGTCAGAAAGACAAATGCAAAAGCAGTGTGTCTTTTTTTTCTTCTCCATCCTGGAAAAGACTTAATCCATAATAGCCTTAATGGATTAATGGGTCTTAATGACTGGCCAATCACATTCTTCCATGTACATCTCTCATCACATGTGTGCAGTATCACGTCTTCTGTATCACATGTATATCATCACACCTTTATTTTAAAGACCCCCTCCCCGTTTTTAACCTTGACAACATGTCCATGTGGTGTTTTTCTTGTGTTACAAGACATATCAGGAGCAAAATAAGCAGTAAATGCCACGTATGAGCATTTCTCGCTTTGAAACTGCAGGGTGGGGATTATTTACATATTCATGAATCCTTGAATACTAAATGAAGGCAAGGTACAGAAATATATGTACGCCATTTTAACAAGGTATTTGAACTTATTTTGCAAAAAAAACAACACATATCAGACTCAACTTATTATTTCTTTATTACTTCGTACAAGGTATTTTATATTGCTTAAAACATGACTGGAGGTGGACTTTAAAGAACTTAATACTTAATTTATATGATGAGGTGCAGCTGTGTGTGTTTTGTTGCTCATATGTGTCACCACCCAAACACACCGAGTGCTTTACTGTAATTAATTGCAAAGCACAAAGACCTCTGTCTGTTAACACAGTTAGTACAGTAACTTGTGTCTCTACCATCTAAATTATACTAACACAATGCAGTGTCTGTCACCAGCTTTGTGTGGCAATACTTCGAAAGATTCAACAAGGAAGATGCAAAGTATGCACTGTGCTCTAAACGAGGGGTTGGATGTGCTGGACTGAGGATCAACAAGAGGTTTTCCGCCACATTTGGAATCTAAAATTCCAAGTGAAAGCCCAAAGCCTGCAGGAACACTGGATTCATACCTTTTCAACAACACTTCTGAGTGAAATTCTGGCAGAGATGGCTTCATATGATTGCTTTACCTTCAATGGTTGGCTGCAGCAAAATGCGCCCGTGAATGAAGAAAGATGGACAAAAGCTCCTGAAGAATCCACCTGAAATCTCACCCCAGGTGAGTGAGAGCCTTTTCAGAACTTTGAGTCATCATTGACTTTATTAGGCCGACTAAAGCTAACATTGCAGCGTGCACGTTGAGAGCTTTCACAGCAGTCTCCTCTGAACGTGAACAGAATATGGAATCAGTCTCAGCTCAATATCATGACTCTGAAAACACTAAACTACTTGCTTTAATGAATTTCATTAGTTTATAACATGAAGAATGGTAAAATATCACTTCCACGAGGCTACTCAGACAGACAGTGACAGATTACAGGCAATTAACTCGGTATTTAATCCTCCCAGTTGAAGCCAAGTTCAAGCTGGATGCGCAGTTTATATTACGTTCATTATCATGATTAATGTTCAAATCGTGTTCTCAATAATTATTAATACCACAAGGTACACTAAGGTGGTCAGGCTTGGAACCCACATACTTCCTTCTTGCGTATGTTTGCCTGAAATATGTCCAGTGTGTTTTGAGAGTAGCTGAAATTATACCTTAAAAACAAGCACATTTCTCAGGATAGCGTGCTTCGGTTCACAGGAGAGAAAATGTCTCATTTTATGGAAAAATATTAGGCTAAACCCTACTCATAATATTCATATGTTCATAATATTAACTTCTGATAGTTTGTGCATGTTTTATAAGCACTGTCAAAAGGTATTCTGGGAAATTCAGCACATAAATTCTGAACTATGCCTCATGACACATATTTTGGGACAATTATTCACTCAAAACGCAGTCGAATATCATGAATTGCTGATTGTTGAAGCCACATAAGCATGCTGATACAATGCTGTTTTATACACACAATGCTGCCTGGAGGCATGTCATTAACTTGCCTTTAGTGCAAATATCAATACCACCTTGGCTATGAATATGTTTTTCTTGCAGCTTCTGTTATTTGTTACACTCCCTCTGCTTATCGGGTTTGAGAAAACACATTTGTACCCTTCATGAGTAGGTTTCAAGAGAAGTGGCGAAGGCTGCAGACATCATGTGATCACAGCTCAGAGTGTCACAGCCGGCAGCTGATTCTCTGGAGATACACTGGATTTATTTGCGGGTCGGCCGCCCCGCACAATTCACCATCCACAGAATCCGTCCCGTCAGGCGGAGTTGCTCGTGACAGAAAGACAAAGGTGAGACTGTGAAGTATCAGAAGTGATGCTCGCTGACACCATCTGCAGTTCTCCGTTAATTTTAGCTGACATGAGGCATCAGAGGAGAGCACAGAGACAGATGGCGAGACAGGGAGTGAAACTATGTCTGAGTGCAAATTGTTTTCTCACATTATTTTGGGTCTGTGTGTGTGTGTATAGGCACTGAGCCGGGTTTGTGAGATCATCAGCTTGAGTGATGACACTGTCAGGCTGACAACCTGCCTACACACACACACACACAACTGAGAGAACGTAACACGTGAAAACGTTACGTTCATGAAAACGTACATACTCTGAAATGTACTAAATGCATAAAAGTAAATAGTCAGCCTCCGACTATGAGCTGTTTCTGTGCAAAGCTCACTGAACCTCAGCTTTTCTCCGCAGCCGAGTCAATCATTTTTGTCTTGTTACGTCTTTTACACCTTGATACATCTTTTACGTTGTTTTTGTCTTATGAATTTTACATTGTTTATACCATATTACATGTTTTATGTTGTTTTCGTGTCATGTCCTTTACTTCGTTTTCGCTTTGTAACATCTTTTACATCGTTTTTGTCTTGTTACGTCTTTTATGTATTAAGTCTCTTGCGTCATTTTTATCTTGTTGTGTATCTTAAGTTGTTTTCGTCTTATGTCTTTCACACCCTGTTATGTCTTATACATTGTTTTCATTTTGTTACGTCTCTTATACCTTGCTACATCTTTTACATCATTTTCATCTTGTGACGTCTTTTATGTATAGTTACGGCTTTTTTGCCGTCTTGTTGACTTTAACATCATCTTTGTCCTGTTCTGTTGTTTTCAGCTTGTTACACTGTTGTCATCTTGCCACGCCTTGTTACATCTTTTATATCATTTTCATCTTGTTAAATCCATTATGTTGTTTTCATCTTATGTCTTTTATGCCATTTTTGTTTTGTTACATCTTGTACATTTTCATCTTGCTACGTCTTGTACGTTGTTTTCGTCTTGTTATATCTGTCGTGCGTGACATGCATTGATGCATACACCATAGAGTCGTCTTTTCTGTGTGATAATGTTCCATCCATCTAGCTAAAATCAGTCTTGATATTGGGAAGGCAGTGCACAATGATGCCTCTGCTCACAATATGAGTGTGGACACCTGGGATTTCTCTCAACAAGGCAGGATAAATGTAAAATAGTGGCTGAAACTGTATTTAACAGTTTAAATCTAATCAGCTGTAATCACTGAATGTCAGTAAGAGAAAGTCAAGATGTTTCTTAAGATGTAATCAGTTCAAATTCGAAGTATGCTCCTCGTTTATATGAAAATTATTATACAATTATTGCGCAGTGATGGGAAGCAGCGTTAGATAAAGACCTATGATTCAT
>JAJHUR010112405.1:0-40002 GCA_027495735.1 Lutjanus campechanus | reverse complement strand
AATATGTTGTTTTAGCTTGAAATGTGGCCCAGTGTTCCTCCAGATTTTCACTATCTATTGTCTTTTCATTTGCTGATCCTTTGAGAAGTGGTTAAATTAAAAGCAGTTCAGCATTTGAGCTTCCCACCCTTTACTGCTAAATGAAGTATACCAGCCAACATGAGGCTTGCTATGAGAATGTCCACTTCCACTACAACCAAGTGATGTAAAGGTTAATACAGCCTTGTCTGTGCTGTGCAATTTGGTAAAAACAGATAAAAAGTTAAACTCAAACTTAACTTATTCTATTAAATGTAAATTTTTATATATGCTAACCCATAGAAGACTTATCAGAGTCATTTGACTTTAAAGTCCTTTAGAAAAGCAGAAAACTTTTTAAAGTCATCTTTTCAGTTAAACTGAAACTTTTTGTGGGTCTAATAGTTATCTACAATTCAAGCTGTGTGCAGACACCTCCTTTGAGACTGACGGGAGCTCGATAATGGTAAGTGAAACGAATTTGAAGAAAAAAAAATCCCAGTTAGTGTTTCACAATATTGTATTGTTGGGATGTTAAATTGTCCTTGTTTGCCTCCAATGGAGGGAGCATCAGTCCAGAGTTACTGTGTGAAAATTAGCTCCATGGTAACTTTGGAAGCCACGGATGTTAGCATGTTTGAACATTTTACACTGTGACTTATCTCGTCCACAAGCATGTACTGTACATTCAGTCCAGTACGTCTGTAATATAAATGTGTCAGATATTCTGTCCACCCACTCAGTCACGCCAAGCAGCCACGCTCTCTCATATCTGTCAAGGTTGGATCTCCAGGGTGACTGACAGAAAACTGTCTTCCATCAGAGTCACAAACACAGTCGGCCTCAGGTGGGAATGCAGGGCGGACAATGAAAGACTGCATGCAATGTGAGTTTGCACCACATAATATGGATTTAATGCCCCCTTTCCGCCCCATTAAGATAATGTATAATATAGTTATCACCTCCGCCAAGGAGGTAAAAGCTACTGGCCTGATTTTCATGAAACTTGGTGCAGGGGTGTAGCATGGGCCAAGGAAGTACCCATTACATTTTGGAGTGGATTTGAATCGCCGGGCAGATACACAGATTAGTTTTCTCCGTCATTAACATTGTGAAATCGGACATCTGACCTTAGCAGAGATCTGCGCTCTCCAAGTGCCATTCTAGTTATATTTAGTTAAAGCAGCTCTCAGATTTGTTGGCTGGAAGAACATAGTTCATATTGATTTACTGACACATGAACACCTGAATATGGTCACAGTGTTCAGTGTAAATGATCCCTCTTATTTCTTATTTTGAATACAAAGTAAACTTTTTTAATGTAAGAAACAAAAACATGTCTAAATTAAATTAAAGTTCCCCTCCAGACATGCATCAAAACATATAAATAGTATAATTGGAACAGTGTTGCAATAATGATCATATTTGTACCATGATTTTAACAAATGTATGATTTATACGATAAGTAATTCCAAAAAAGGCCGAATGTACGATACTTTTGCCATTTCAGCAAACAACACAACAAAACCTTGTTTGCGGTTTGACAACAACCAATCACACCAGCACCATTTATAACACAGCTGGACTTTAAGGGCAGTGATGCAGTGTAGAGATCTGGGGCTTTTATTTTGACGGGTAAGAGCGGAAAGAGAGATTATGTAATGGGCTGCAACTGACTGTGTGAAGCACTAAAAAAATAAGCACCAACCGTCTCGTTCAGACGACAGAGCCTCTGTGTAATATGGTGCACATGGCATAGTTTTGCCATTCAATGTCATATCCTGGCTCCTATCCAGGTTGTTTCCATATATATATACAATAGATTTTGTTAAAATATGATAATTTAATGCAGCAGCATGATATCGCTATTACAATATTGTTTTTTTTCTGCAAAAAATCTGTAAAATTTTCACATTAAAATCCCTAAAAAGGCATCTACTTCCTCTATGTCATTAAAAAAAATCCTAGAATCTTTGAATATGTCAATTTAGTTTATTTCTAAAGTTACTGCTCACAATATGTCTCCTACTTTGCTGTAAAGTGCATTGTGTATGTGCACTGGTGGCCTCTTCTTCTTTCTACATCACTCTCGGACAAGGATTGACGAGTTGTGATGTCACAAATCATGCTCTTAGACCCGCCCCTTTAAATCAGATTTTCCAGCGAGCAACTTTCCACTTTCAGCGGATGAATGTGGAAACGTCCCTCTAGTGTCATCTTCTGCACTACATCATTCTGCACAGTGAAGCTTGATAAGTGCACCGTAGGAACAAGAAGAAAAACATATTTTTGAGTGGAGAGTGTGTGTAAATATATCTATAAATATCATATCTATCAATGTTACATTTTACATTTGAGTTTGTTGGTTTACTAATTACATTTAAGTTATGTTTTTCATATTTTCTGCAGGTGTATGAGATAGGATTAAGCAGGATTTGTCAGTTGTTTAGAAATGCAAATGCAAGAAGATAGTTGATTGTTGTTCCAGGACTTTAATTACCGACATTGTGGGTTGGTTAAGTGTCCTGAACACAGTAAAATAATGAGAAAACTAGAATTAGTGCCTTGCAGTTGTCAGTCAAGTTGAAGTGTAAAATCCATATCTGTCCAGACTCATTTAATATATGCAGTGAAGACTTTGAGGGAGTTTAATAAAAAGGTATTCAGTGTATTTTTTTGGTAAAATGAAAGTTCGCACTCGCACATGCACACGGAAACATGATCCTGTGGTGGGGATAACAAGTGTGTAATTACATGAGGTGACTAACCTCTGTAAGCATAGCTTCATAAATGTACATGGTACCTTATTGTGTTGGGAATCGTAAATTTAAATGTAATCTACTGTCATTTAAGCAGTTAAAGCAAATGTTAGGTTTCACTTGCATGCAAAAAAACAAACAAAGGAGAACAATATCATGATGTTCAAATGTCATGAAAAGGTCTGAATTCTTGTGGTTAATTAGCGTAACATTGTGTCAGTATATCAAATCAACCAAAGTTCAACCCCCAGACAGGTTGATTAGTATTGATTTAGTGTCAGCCGTGATTGAGAGTGCTTTCAATTTTGGTTTCATTATTGATTCAATCATACTTTAGTGTCTAGGTAAAATAATATTAACACTATGTTCTGAAGCTCGATCAACTTAAAGGAGCGATATGTAGCAACTGCGCGTGCAAAAATGAGTACAGCAGTCCAAACAGCGAGTCGGAGCCACAAACTGTATATTAAGCAGATAGATATCCTGTTTAATATAGTCTGTGATCTATGTTTGAAGCAAGTTTTGAGGAAGCTCTGCAGGCTGCAGGAGCTCAGCAGGAGTGCAGGACATGTAAAACATCATAAATTAACAATTAACAAGCGAGGATGAGTCCTACACTGAAAGTTCATCAGCTATTTATAACTGTCACTTGTCTGTCAATGTAGAACTAAGCCCCTTATCCTGAAAACAGAAGCCCACTGCTCTGAAAATACACACCCTGAAGTTTGATTTAAGTGGCTGCCTGCCAAACTCCATTAACATATCGCTCAGTTTAACCATTCTAAACATCTACTCCCTCTAAAAAGATTATTAATGATTTCCTACGACTCATAAAAAGACACTTACTCATTCAGCTAACATTCTGCATTAATTTGAACTCTAATTAATGTGAAAATGGCACACAAAAATAGTAAATCTGAAACAGAAAATTCAAAGGAGGACACAGCCGCTGTAGCACTGATGTCAAAGATTCAAACAATTTCAGCTGAACATGTTTGCTTGATGTCTGATGATATATCATGGTCATATATGATTTATCACAGTAAATATATGACAGATTTCTCCTTTAAGAAATGGGGTTCTTAGGTATGTATGAATGTGGCAAAGCACCTGTGTTTTCAAAGGTTAAACTGAAGGCACTTGAGGTAGATGGCATATGTATATATCTTTTCTTTTCAAGATTCACCATTCAAAACCTCAGCCTGCAAGATTGTCTCACATTTGGATGCAGAAACGGGATGAATATTAAAAGATAATCACAGATTTTTTTTCCCATGGCTAATGTATTTTTATCAATATAGCATTTTGCATTGCTGACACATTCCCCCCTTTTTGACATCTTTGATATGTTTCTCAGCCGGTCTTTTATTGAAAGCGATGTAATTAGTTTACTGCACTCGCTTGAGGGAAATACTGAGATGAATATTTCCAAGTTCTCCAAAAGCTGGTTGACAAAGTCCTTTAGTGAAATTTGTAAAGCCTTATTGAGTCTTTTGAAATGATAATAAGTCCCCTCTTATTGTTTTATTAAATTCTTATGGCATATTGCATTGCAAAATACAAAAACAGCTGTTTCATGAATGCATTGAGACTTGATATAAATGTTTTTTGCATCTTGGTTTGTCTTTAAAGTTCAGAATAAAGATGCCATTCGACTGAAGCTTTGGATCAAACCACTTCAGTGCCAACTTCAATCTAAAGTTTTGAAAGCGAAGATTTACTTTCATGATTTCCCACACATGAGCGTCAGCCTAAGCCAATGGCCCTATCTGTCTGCAGTCTTATGAGATGCATTAAAAGCTTTGTGAGACAATGATTTGACAGAAGTGGAAATGCTCCAAAAGCCCATACGAGAGTCAGAGTGCAATTTACCTGCGTGCATCTGAACCAGGCAGTGTTAGGGAAGTTTGATAAGTAATATCTCCAGAAAGCAGCTCATGTAAAGCTGCTACATGAAAAATTAACTCTCCTATAATGCTGTAACGATCTACCTTTATGGACTTCTCACTTATTAAGTGAATAATTATGTAGGATTTTGTTTTTTGTTGCACATTTATCTTGAAACAGGAGGAGCGAGATGACAGCCGAAGGTTATGAATATTTAATGTCACATTTGCAGCATTTATTTCAATTTCTGAGGGAGCATGGAGTTTTTAACCGGAATCACTTTAAAGAAAAGAAAGCTTGTTATCTGTAAGTGCATTTAGGCTCTCTGCTTAATATGACTGTTATCAACAGCGCAGTTCATTAGTAGATTTATGATTCTTCTTCGTCTTTCACAGAGCCCGGCCCTTTGAATTTCTGCTGTGAAAATAAAGAATAAATTCCAGCCCCGATGGCGACTTTATTCCTTCAAATTTGAGTCTTCTGAACATTAATTTCACTGGACAGCTGCTAAATGCCGGCAAAATGCTTTGAGGATTCTATTTGCACCTTCCGAAATGATTTCCAAGCACATCACCTCAAATCCATTAAATCCAGCTTTGAATCTCCTGACAGTTCTGCGAGTCATCCTTGGAGCCACATGTAACATTCCCATGTGATTGCGACGCTCCTTGATCAATCTGAGTGAATCACTTCATGATTGAGCGCCTGAGTCTCCAGAGTCTTGGGCCTGAAATTGTCCTTTATAGATTTGGTATTATATCTCCAGCACTCCTCCTCTGCCATTAGCCAGACATTCACATTTTCAATTTCACCTCTCTGCCTTGTCTTGCCTCACACTTGCTATTGCAGCGTTGAGTCGTCGTCCCTTTCATACACCTGTGGAGGAGCACATCTCACGCAGTGACAGATATGCTTCCATTAGCTACAGCCCTGTCTTAAAGGACAGGATATGGGAAGCAAACACTTAACTTGGCTTTGTATTAGTGTTAAGAAGTAATCTAAGCCTGCGAGGAGGCAAATCCCTATTTTCTCTAAATGACACATGTTGTAAAGGTGTCTGCAGGTTCAATCTGGCCCTATCCATCACAGGCTGTTACGGGCCAGGTCGGTGAGTTATAAGGCTTAGAGCATCTTGGAGGACAGCATTTCAGCATTTCATCCACAACAGGCAGCCCCGCGCCAATGTGACCTGCTTGCTGAACACTTTTCAAGGGGGGGCTCAATTCAGCAGAACACTGCTGAGCCGCGCACATCTGCATAAGTTGCTGTCAGACTGGAGATAGTCGTGTGGATTGTTGGGTTATCATAAAGGGAGCAGCTTTTGTGCCAGCGTGTGGAATACTAAGTGTTTGTATTTGCAACACAACATTCATCCTGGGCTATTCTTCTTCTTCTTTTTTTTTTTTCCTACGTCCCTTGTTTGGTAATTCATCATCCAGGTCTTGATGCATACTATGAGAGTGCCCAGTGAATGTATTAGCCACTGGCTCACATGCTGCTGTGGATTCCCTCGGGATATTTTGTGTATGAAAACTATACGGACATCACACCTCAATGCAAACCCTGCAGAATTAGTTTTTTTTTCCCTTTCATGCCCTCAGAAAGAACAGAAAAACCTACCTGGCAGAGAGGAAATGAAGGTTCAGACTGTGGGCGACCACTCTTTGGCTTCTTTACTTTGCTTAAGCTTCAAAAGCAGGTAATTTCACTTTGGTCAGACGGAGCAGAAACAGCCTAGGTGGGCAATGTGGTGCCGGTTTAATAATGGAAACCAAGGTCTTGAGGGACAAGTCCATCTTTCTGAGCAACAGAGAAAGTCCATTACCCTCAGTGTTTCTTTCACTAATGCAACGTCTTATTCGTAATTGAAAATCAGAGGTGTGCTGTTGTGCACAGATCAAAAACACGAATGTGGAGTGGTGTCCTGTGTGCCACCTTCAGACATCTCGATACAGAAATATCCCTGAAAGAAGAAACGATCTAAACCAGTGGTTACCCACCCCCACATCCCTGTCAGATGAGCTCAAGTACCCCTTCAGCACTCTTCGTGATTTTAAAGTGGGTGTTAAGTAACACTACATACAGTCAAAGTGGATATTACAATATTTCCTCCTACAATTAAACTGTCTGTTTTTAAGTTGCTTTGGTGAAGTTTGCATTCCTATGACCACTTGGAGTTGCCTAAGCTGAACCCTTAACTAATTACAATTACTCAATTACTGTAATTAAGTAATTTTTGTTACTTTTAAAATTATAATTGAGCTCTGAGGACCATTTGGATTAATATTCAAACCTTTCTTCTGCATTTTTGTAGCCTTACCATTCTTGAAAAGTGGAACAAATCATGTCCTACCAAAAAAAAAACCTTGAAAAGTTGATAATGCCAAAGCTCTATTTGCAGTTTCTTGGTGAAAAAGTATTCTTTAAGGATTTTTATATATGAAATTATGTAATTTATGAAATGTTTTGGTTTGCTTTTTCGTTTTAATTTCTGAATTTGCTTAGAAAATACTCTTGTCTCTGACAAGAATTCATAACTTCAAATAATTTAAAAATGTGTTAAAAGCTTTCAAAATCTAAAACTAACAATACTTTGAGTAATATTTCAGTAATGTAATAATGCTTTTATTTGTATTTATAGATAATTATTTCCCATTTTTTTACTCTTGGCTTTATTTCACAATAATTGATTTTAGGCGACTGTTTCAACTGTTTGTCCATTAACTGGTCCTGTTGCTTATTCATTACTTTCTATACTTTGTTATTAATCTATTTTTATTCTCTGTTCAGGATTTAGTGGCATCTAGCGGTGAGCTTGCAGATTGCAAACACCTTGTCTCACTCCCCCTTCCAAGCGTATAGGGCAAGCCGATCCGGCCCAACACCTCATTTTATGAGAACTTACAAAGAGTATAATTTGTGCAATATGTTTCTATGCTATGTTACATGAGTATGATGTCCAATAAATACATGTCCCAGAATGCATCCTGATTTATCTGCAGACTGAAGGTGTCTAGCCGCTAGATGTCATATGCTAGATAGCGTCTCAATATCATACAGCTGTTTCCAGTAGTGGCGCTCATGCAGACACTGAGTACAATAATATCAATATCATATAATATTACTTTTTTAATATCGTGCAATATTACTTTCAACATTGTGTAGAATATTGCTTTTTTTAAATTACTTTTCAATATCACTGCCAATACTACTTTTATTTTAGTTTAATTTGGTTTTTTTTAAACAAATCTAATGTTACTTATATTGTTTTTCTATTAGGAACTATTACTCTACATTTTTTATTCTGAACAATCTCTGGCACAAGCATTTCTTTCGGGATTAGTAAAGTTCTTTCTTATCTCACGTTTTTATGCTTTTTTTTCTTCAAAACACGAATTGTTTCAGCTGACTCAGGTTGGTACTGCACACTCAGCCTCTCATAGCTGGTTTCCTCATAAACACAAATATGTGAATGTTGTTTTAATTAAATCAAACAATCAAATAATCTTAATTAGCTCAGCTCCTGCACAATCCTTCTACATCTGATTTGAAACAGTTACAAATATGCCAAACCTGTGTCATTTGCGTGATTGCTTTAATTTTGCTTTTGATTGTTTTTGAACTGCACTCAAGCTCATTTGCATTTCTCTTTGGATCGTTATGCCTCCCGTTCATACTTAATGGTCCTCCATTCCTGGAAGCTCATGGGTGTGCTTCCTTGTAAACTAATTAATTACAGTAATGATGTGAATTGCGAATAGGTGACTCACAGTACAGTAAAAGTTTTTCCCCCCTCACCAGTTATTACCTGTATGGCTGCTGTCTTCTCCATAAGGAGGACAGGCACTGTTATCCCAACTTCGTCCTGATTTACAGCTGCTTGTATATCTGCTGTAGTCAACATATTCATCACTGAAAGTGACATTGCGTTATGCTGACTCTCCCCTGGGGAATGTTAACATTAAACATCATGCTCATGCAGCATCATGATAGCCCAGAGGGTGCTTTGCGGGGGAAGAGTGTGTGTGAAAACTTCCATATTAAAAGCATTATAAAGAGCAGATTTTTCACTCCCACCACCCTCATGAAAAATGTACAGCGGCATATTCATTACTTCATTGAGCTAACTGAGTGTGACAAGCAGAGAGCTGCAGCACTGAGGGCAGGGAAGCAGCACTACAATAAAGCCCTCGGCCACTCTCTGAGGACATGGCTACCCCCGCTGCTCATGGGAGTTTCATCTCTGCACTCTGTTTGGATTCTTCCAAATGGTTGAGGGTGCCGCACACAGCATGAGACAGAGTTCACTTCAGCCAATTTGCCCTCTAATCTAATGCATGCATGGTCATCGGGCGTTAATCAATTCAAAGCCGTTACAGTGTGATGAATTTGACCCATGAGCAATGACTTGGGGCCCTTATGCTATTAATATGGTCATGCATTTTCATCAGTTTACAAGACATACACACACAATGTTGGGAGGGTTACTTTAAAAATGTATTACGATACACTTACTAATTACATGTTAAAAAATTTAGTCTTTAGATTACTTTCCTTTACTTTTGGATTACCTCTGTACCAAATAGGGTGAAACTGTTTTGTCTAATATAATGTTTCACATTGATTGTTAGTTTTTCAATTGTTTTAAATTAATAACGGTAATTATGCCAATTTAGATTGACTTTCTTAAGTAATGTTAGTCACACTTCACTCTCAAACTTAAAGTAAAACTACCATAAACTTTTTTACACACACATCATCCCTGTCACCACCATCACCACCTAAAGTCTGGAATAGTTTTTAGGTTAGCTAGCCAACTGGATTTCTATGTGTCTAACATTAGCAGTTGGTCTGTGTAGCTAACGTCTGCAGATTGCCTGTGTAGTGTTTGGTCTTTGTAGCTAACGTTAGAGGTTGGTCTGTGTAGCTAAAGTTAGTGGTTGGTTTCACCTGCAAATGTTTCTTTAAATTAGAGCTTGAGACGAGATAATTGCCAAATTTCCACCTGGTTAAATCAGTTTTTTGCTGGCAACTGTCAACTGTCAGATAATCTACAACTACAGCTGATTAGATCTTATTTATTTTTGTAATGTTAATGGAATACAATTACCTTTTTTGTATCCTAATTACACAATCCTGTTACTCAAGCCTGTACACATATAATCCCAAAGGTGGATGCATTCAGCATCAGACACAGATGTAGCTCTTTGTCTGGACTGTATATCATGCATACTAAGACACAGCTTTGTATGGGTATGACTTTCATGAGATACAGCCCTATAGATAACTGCAGGCGCCTCCTGCATCACAGCTTCATGTAGAAATAACATTGAACATTAATATCTGTCAGTCATCTGCTCCCATTTATCTGTTTAATTTCTTGAAGCGCTGATTCCCTAGCAGTGATGAAGGATGCTGTCTGTCTATATTTTAGAGCGTCCTCTCCACTCTTGGATGATCCATTCTCTGCGCCCGGTGGCCATATCTCCTCCCGGCCCTGCCTGTCTGATCCCGAGGTGTCATGCTGGGTCACCCTCAGCCCTGATGTCTGATTAACAAAAATAATGCCCTGCCCAGAGCAGCATCAGCCCATATTGTCTTCAGCCACAACACTACAATTGTGACTTTGCTTTGATGACCCTCTGCAGCAGCAGCAGCAGCAGCAGCAGCAGCAGCAGCAGCAGCAGCAGCAGTAGGAGAAGCAGCAGCAGCAGCAGCAGAGACAACAATGCCTCTTAATCCAGAGCAACAGTTCCCCTCAGATGAATGCAGCCTGTGCAAATTAATGGCTGCTACTGCTGCACTGTAGCACAGGGCCTGACACCATGGGCAAAATGTGAGATTTAAATAATTTCTGAGACTGTGGAGGAGTCTAGAGAATGGCAGACAAGCTGACTAATAACACAGGATTCAGTAACAAGGGCTCCTCCGACGGTAATGACTCCTCACTCCAGAAATATCTGATTCCCTGCGAAAAATACAGTCATCTCAGACTGAGGTCGGTATTTTAAATTCCTGCAACAGCAGGAAGAAAAAAAGTGAAATAATTGGGATAGAGAGCATCGGGGGGGATATAATATAATAGTGTATGGAGGAATTTGTGATATGGGAATAATTAATGGTTTCCAAATGCAATAAATCATGTGGACCACTGGACCTATACAACCTCAGTCATTAGAAATAAATATGAATATACAATCAGCACTGCCCTCATGAGACATCTGATGCAACCAATGGTATGTTTTCTATCTGTAGAGCGATTTCAAAAGGAGCCCGAATCAGATCTCACAAGTGTCATTTTTATGCTCTCCCTTTGTGGAGGAACACTGTGTGGGAGTCGGGCATATTCACCACTCAGTTATCAGAATAACTCTAATTAGGCTATTTTTAACACATCCTTTTCAACAGCTCTTGGGTGTTTACATTTGCTAATGACAGCCCGAGTAAAAATCATCTATCAGCAAGCATCAGCATCATCGCCACTGACACATTAACATGGATCCTTTCCCAAGAAAAATGCCACCTAGCCAGGGAGCTTTCACTATTTATATAACGTGCATATATAGCTGCAGTATGTGTGCCTGTGTTGTATGTACTGTATGTATGTGACATATTTACATTCGCACATTACGTCCCAAACAACCCAAGCAAACTAATTAATAAGCACTCAGGCACGTAGTATTTGGTGTTTTTTTGCTCCAGCGAATAGAAGACAGCTCTTTCAAGCCAGCGCATTCACCAGATTACACCCTTTGTGAAAACACTTTTTACATGCATGTGATTTACATAATTTCCATTTAGTTTACTGTCGACCTTAAAAACACAGCTTACATTTGAAGTTTCTCTGTCAACTAATACCGCCGCTGGTTGAGAAAATGCCTTGTTTAGCCTGCATGCACAAAGAAAAAACATTTTAATATTTCTTCAGGGGCTTAAAGTGTGTCTAAGGTATTCAGTGTTGGGTTTATGGTCACCTTGTTGTGCTATAATGGCTTTTCTAATGTCATAATGGATCATCATAATATTACAACTGGGAATGAGATATTTTGCCGTGATATTTGTGGACTGTCATTTAATTCTTAGGGGACAGGACCGCATGCACAGGCCTGCTTTTAGTGTTTGATAATACAGGATATGTTACTCCATCTAGTGGTCGCTTGGAGGGAAAGCACGCAACTGCTATCTTCTGCACAGAAGAAAATGAACAATTCCTAACTCATCACAAGAAGTAATTCTCTCAGGAGGGTCAGTTGTCTAAACCCTGAGGTGGGGCCAAGTCTTCTCATTATTATTTGCCACCAGACAAGCACATTTGTGTGGAGTAATTTTCCAGGGACAACAGCTGCCCCAGCCGTCTGACAAAACATTTTTTATTTGGTCAGTGTGATAAATTAGTACTCGTAGGTTGCCAAAATATAGCAGCTCAGAGGTAATGTTATTGCTTGTGAATGCTCCCCTGAGGTGAATTATTAGTGCGTGGCATCCAAACAGAGATGTTTATTATATCTGTTTTCCATTATTATAACAAATACTCTCACATAAATGTTAAGATATTTGTATGGTTGGGAGGGTTACTTTAAAAATGTATTCAGATACAGTTACTAATTACCTGTTTGCTTTCTGTTACTTTTGGATTACCTCAATACCAAATATAGGGACAGCCTAATATAAAGTTTTATGCTCTTTGTTAGGTTTTATAATTGTTTGTTCAGCTATTTCTTCCTTATGCCCGAACGCACATCAACAGCAAATTAATAGCAGTAATTATGCTCATTTAAATGACTTTGTTGAGTATGCTGCTCACACTTTACAGTCACAACTTCACAGTAAACAACCTTAAACTTATTCCAGTAGCATTATTGACAGGTTAGCTGGCTAATTGTAGTTCTGTGTAGCTAGAGTTAGCAGTTGGTCTGTGTAGTTGGTCTGACCTGTAAATGTTTCTTCAAATAAGATGTTAAGCTCTTGGATGATGACAGTATTTTCACAGCTGAAGGCAGAACTGTCACCGTACTGTGATGTTGTTCCTCTTTTCTCATGTGAAGACAAAAAAAAGTGTTGAAATTTCCACCCAGTGAAGCATTTTTTCACAAGAGGCCATGAATTGGCTGTTAGACTGGCTGATTCACTGAGAACAGAGCGGTGCTGAGAGACTTGTCAAGTGTGTGCACTGCACATGGTCCTCTGGCTCTTTATTTTAAATGTAATTTAAATTGTGCGGTTACCTTTTTTCTATCCTAATTATGTAATCTTGTTACAGGTAATTCATTACTCCCCGAGCCTGGGTATGTGGACCTGCACACCTCCGCAGCCTGTAGGTCATGTTGCCTCTCTGCACGTCAGTAATTTGATCCGAGCAGCAAAACAAAGACGGTCTCTGGGCAACCATCGCTCACTGCATCATTATGCCTGACAGCAGATCTATGACCTGCTCTGCCAACCACACACACACAGACACACACACACACTCTGTGAAGTTCTCCCCTGGCAATAATGACTGCTGTTTTGGATCCCTCCAGGCCGTTCTCTGCAGAGCTGCATGTCATCAGACGGCTGAACTCCAGTCTGTACGGGGCTGCTGCTGCTGCTGGTGGTCGAGATGGACGTGCAAACTCTCCTTTTAGTAGGTTTCATCCCCCTGCTGAGCACGTCACCCTGGCTCCTCTACGAGATGACGTCCCCCTGCTGGATCCCTGCTGCGGTCAGCTGAGCGCCAGCGCAGAGTTAGACCTGGGGGTCAGAGGTCGACGCAAATTCATAGATTTCCATCATGTGGCCTCTGCCCTGTGGGTCCCTCCAGGTTTCAGAGAGAGGACACTAACAGCCTCAAACTCCTCTGGTATCTGTCTAGACCTGAGAGAAGACAAGGCCTGGAACTCCAGGAGGATCCCTGATGCAGTTCTGAGAGCAAGACTCAGTGGTAAAATAACAGGAGATTACATTTACCTTTGCCCCAAATATCAATATTAATAGCCTATTTACTGTTCAGAGTTATAAAGTGTGAGACTGTATATCTGTTCTAGAGAAGTCAAGTCTGGCCTACGTGCTGATTGACAGAAAATTAATTGGCTATTAATCAATGATTTAATCTTAATGATTTTTAAAGCAAAATTCAAACCATTTTCTGGCCGACACTTCTTGAATATGAAGGTTTCTAGCTTTCACTTGTCTTATGTGGTGTTAAATTGAAAATCTGGGGACAAGTATAGGTCACCTCAGGCTCCCAAAAGGCATTTATCACATTTAGCACTATTTTTTGGAGACAATGATTAATTAAAGTAATTGGCGGATTAGTCAATATTGTCTCAGCTTATCTCTTTGACCCCAAAGCAGCATCAATGTTCAGTGTGGTTGAGTGTGGTCAGAAGGTCGCTCTGTTCCACCTGTAATCACAAGATTAACATTAACACCATTTTAGCATGGTGAGAAGTTAATCTTGCTGTTGGTCAGCAAAAATAAGATTTTCTAGAGTTGTTAAAGCGATATTCCACCTTGTTAGAATAAGCCATTCAGTATGTACTCACCACTATGCTGATGTGATGATGGGTGAAGGTCTTCAGTTCACCAAACAATCCTGGAGTTTTAGGAGAAACAGGGTAGCAGCCTCATCCAGTACAATGGCAGTGAATGGAGACCACGGATAAAAAGTTAAAAATAGCACACAAAACAAGCACAAAATGTCTCCATCCTGCTTGTGTGGTGTAATCCAAGTGTCCGCGAGCTGCAACATTAAAAATTAACGCAAAAGACGCCATTTACGCCATGTTTTTAGCAGAAATGTCAACTGTAGCATGTAGCAGGTAGGATGTGAGCATTCTCCTAAACATGGCGTCGATCTCGCGAGACTTGTATATATCTTAATCTTAAATCATTTTAATTTACAGAACAAGGGACTTGCTGGTTTACCACTGCCTCGACTGGTTAGTTAGTTTGTGTTATTATGTGATATTGGTGTTCTTAAAGGTTAGTTTTAATTTGCCCAAAGTCAACCAATAACACAAACAAACAAAAAGATTAAGAAAACCGTAGAACAGCAACTTCCCATCAGGAAAAGCTGTCTGATGGCAAGGTAAAGCAATAAAAGTATTCTACAAATTGCGTGCACTTAAAGTGATATTGATTTTCTTTTTAAAAGGGGCTTTTTTAAAAGTGGCTAAAATATGTTTTGCTGCTGATCCTGTCTATAGCAGTACATTGATTACGTTCTTAGGCTAGCACTCCTCTCTGGGGACGTGTTGACCATCATCTGCTGTGGTTAAAACACCAACTTTGGAAAAAATACCTCATACCACCCCACTTCAAATAATCCTAACTATCCCTTTAAATTATGGGTAAAACCATTACTTGCAGCATTAATAAGAGCTTTGAGATGGCTCTTGCATTTCTACCTACTGTATGTAATGTCAACAGAGGGGCATTGTCTCATAATCTAGTTTTTTAATTGTCCTGCTGTCTGTTTGACTCTAAAGCTGTTAAATGAGATTTTGGGTACAGCAGCACTCCCTGCTGGTCAGTGCAGGCACACTGTTTGTGAAGCTTGGTAGAAAACACAGGGTAACTGCCTCTCCAGCTAAATTACGTCTTTTAACACTGTTCTCTGAACATCACTACAATGTAAGTATGGTTTGTTTCATCAAATATTAGATACTGTGACCAGACTATAGTTGCAGTATTTTGTTGTACTGCAAATTGAGCCAGGCTAATTCATAGCTAGCACAGTACTGCTAACCATGAGCTTTAACCACATGGTGTCAATATAATGTGAAACTGGTTTTGTTCTGTTTGTTATGTGCCATTTGTTTTTATATAAATATTCAAGAAAGTTTTACCCATTTGTTTATTGGAGGTCTTCCCTGTTTAGATGTAAATATGCTATGTACTTTTACAAATATATGAGTATAATTGTGAGAACTTTTGTGTGCTTAAAGGCATAATATGCTACATTTTCCCAGAAAATCATGTATAGACTCATAAACATAATCCCTTGTAACTTTCACTTATGACCCATTAGGAAAGTGTGGTGGTGGCTGCAGAGACCCTGACCTCTACTTGTATTTCTTTATTTTCTGTGCTGTTTTACCAAAAATGTCTGTATTTGACATCCTGAGAATGAGACTCAACAGTCAACTATTTTTCTGATGTGTTTGTGAACAGCTCGGACAAAATCTACCGATTCCATCTTTAAATTCCATCTCTAATGCTTTTTAACCTGGGTTTACACTGTGGGCTTGTCATTGAGCTTCAGGACAAACTCATTTCAAAGACAGAACATTTACCGTTTCAGCTGATACTGTTCTTGTATGTTGCATAAATCTCTGTTTGGTCAAATTATCGCAAACAAACATAACCCACCAGGGGCAGTTAGTGATCAATAACTCGAGCGCTCGTTGGTATCTGCTTCTCTAACACTGAATTATTAAGCTGTTATTTGTAGTCTGCCGTGTGCTCTGTAACGACACCTGAAGGCAACAGGATTCATACTCAATTCACAGAGTATGTGAGGAACGGGGGGTCCAACAGCCGAGTTTTGCCCCAGGGCCCCCTTGCAGGGTAATCTGTCCTTGAAAGGAGTGAAGACTACTACTGAGCATAACTATAGTTCACAATTAGCCTGCTTACCTGAGACTTAACTGTTGTTGTGTCGTCCTCAGGTTCAATCGATCCTGTTGAAGTTCAACCGCGCTCACTGAGGACGTCGACTAAAACAAGTTCACCCAGCAGCTTCCCTGATAAACACACGGCACCTCAGGTGGGTGATGACTGAGTGAGCTTTCCTGCCGAACTACTTCGCAAAACAACACTTAATTACCTAATAGTATTCACATTCTTTCTATTTGTACTGTTTGAGCTCCAACAGGTTTTCATGATCCTTCATTTTGCCTGTTAAACTCTCTGAGCACATAAACACTGGCTGATTTATACATTCAATTTACTGCTGCGATGACACTGAAAAGATTTGTTTGAACTAATGCCGGCTCAGCTTCCAGACAAATGAGTTATTATTAAATTTCATCACATCACTGGTGAATTAATCACTCCTCTATCGCAACACAAACACATATTAAGCATGATAGAGTAATCCATTAAGACATACCTCCCTCTGGGTCTCTGCACACATGTTGAAGCAGCACATCATCCCTCTGTTATGTGGGCAGGTGTTCACTGTGAGGGCATAATCATGCTTTATTATTATTTCTATTAATTTGTCTCGGAGTCTGCTAATTGACGTAATCAACATAAAGTATTATGGTTTAGATAAGCTTTACAGTAGTCGATTATAGTGAAGAGTTTTAAGTGCTGTCTGGTGAATAGAGGCTAGATTGGTGCTCGTGTTTAAGTGGTTTGAGATGTGGGAGGAGAGTGGTGCAAACATCACATTGTTTGATTGACTCATTGAGACTCACTTACTAGAGGAGAATATATCTGGAGTTTTGTTTCACTTTTGTTTTAGTCGACTGAACTTTTGTATTTTTACGCACATGAGCACGGCGGCTCCATAGGGACTAAATATCTTAACAGATATTAAAGGGACTGGCATGAAATCTGGTGCAGATATTCATGGTTCTGTGGGGAATCTTTACTTAATCAGGCGCTCTAATTGAGATTAAGATCTTTATTGGTGATCTCTTGATTCAGTGATTATTCAGTGTTGTGCTCTTTTTGGGAAATGTCTCAATAACTGGATTGTTGTGAGAGTTGGGACACGCTTCATTTTTTAACTATCATCATGTCAAAAATGGAATTTGTCTTATAGGTTGTTTTATGCAAAACTGATGACATTCCCATCAGCCTCAGCTGTACTTTGTGTTGAGTACAGTACAGTCTCACAGAGCTGCAAACAGAGCTATTTATTTACTTTAAGTTGGGTATACACCGTGCCATTTTGGGCTGTCCCAGACTAAAGATGACCAACGTGAAAGAAACGTGATGATTCCTACGGTCGTAGCTCCAAAATGGTCGCGCCGTGGGAGAGGTTTGAAGACAGCCATCTTGATAGTGCCAGGAAATTGGATAACCATCTCACAATGTGACTGCTGCTACAACCTACATCTACTCACCAACCAGTATGAATGTAGTGTGTGTCTGTGAACAAAGACAGATCATATCAAAAGCAGCCACCGTGCACACATGCGTTTATGTGAGCTGTTTCAGGATATTGTTGCTGTTTCACCTTTGAAAAAGTTGTCCCAAGCTGGCCTCTTTTCCCTCGCCTCAACGAGCTGCATGTTCTCCTCCTCCTCTTCTTTGGATTTCTTTTCCAAACACATAAATATCAGTATTGCAAGAGCTCAGTTCTTGCTTTGCTTCATTGTTTACCACTATAGAGGTGCGGATGGATGATGCACACTGACTTTTGTCGTAGCCTACGATTCAGCAGGTGTGATCATCACACAGTCTACATACATCAAACTTGACGTCGTACCCAAGTTTATTAGATCCATGTTGCACAGTGTGGCTTGCAATAAATGTATAAAATTGCTGATAGTCTGAAGGCGCCATTAATTACCACAGAGATTTTAAAGTTACAAGATTCCAGTCCTGGTTGATTTGGTGACACCTTGTTACTGGTGGTAACAGCAAGTGTGTTTTTTTTTTCTTCTGACGGCATCAAAACAAGCTCATTTTAATGAAGAAGTCAGGCAATAATTGGCCCTTTTCCATCATTCTTTGAGCAACAGCGATCTGATTTTATGCTGCACACGGCATGAGTCTGTGAACAGCGATAATGAGAGGGATTGGTTACTTCGCTGAGAAGCCAGGTGTCGCCTGTCGCCTGCATTTCTTCACCTAACAGCTCACTGCGGCTGCTCCTCTTTGCTCCATTACTCCCTGTAATATTTGATCCGCTGTCAGAAAAAAGCCAAAAATGACTGTTGACTGATGATTATTTCATAATAAGGGTCAGCTTGTGTTTTGCCACTTAAATGATTTTAATGCGAAGCTGCAGCAGGAGGAAATGTTCAGTTTTCAATAGCAGTAATTTAACACACACACATTTTCTCTGGGAATGTCGCCACAGCAAATATATTAATACATACATAAAATTGCAGTACTTTTAATCAGTGGGCAGAGATAGTGACACATTTATATATTTGGATAAAAATCTTCAACATTATTACTTTGACTAAGATGAATTTGTGCAGACTGGTTTCAGATTTGGGCTCATTAAAGACCTACAAGTGTAACATCATTAGGCTGATGTTAGAGCGGTGATACTGTTAAATAAATATTAAAAACTAATGATGAGCTGCTTATATAAGAAGTGAGAAGTGATGCTTTATTTTTGCATGGGTTTTTAAATGGGTGGTTAAATAGAGACATACACATGATCTTGAATATAAGAAAGAAAGAAAAAAAGAAACTCAAACAAACTAATTGATTTTTAGCATCTTGCATCCTGGTCTCCTGACCTTATTTCTGCCCTTTCAAATGGACATGATATGAAACCACTGACAATATAATAAACAAGAATAATAATACAAAGTATAAATGTTATTGTTTTTTTTAGGGTGGCTTCTCTTCTGATCTGAGGCTGTGGACGGACAACTCAGCGGCAGTTCAACGTTTCTACAACACTTCTGCAACACAGAGGTCAGACCACAGTGACCTTAAATTGTCTCATTTCAATAACAATGGCTCTAAACAAAGCTCACCTCCCACATAACTCATTATGTGCAGTCCACACACACACACACACACACACACACACACACGCTGTCATTTTGCTTTGAGGGTTATTGAGAGTGACTAGGTTTGATTTTGTGCTCCAGTGATGGCATCAGGGAACAGTGTGTGCTCCCGTTGTGTTAATTGCTGCTCAATGAAATGATGTAGATGAACTGTAGCCAGTTGCTTAAAGCCTCGGGGAGGAATTAGCTCCTCAGTTAATAAGCTGTCTAGTATACTTCGTGCTACAAAGGGGGCTGGTTAAGAATTCAAATTAAAGCAAATAACTTTTGGGAATCAAGTTAATCAATTACACTCAAGACACTTGGTCCTGATGTTTAATGGCTGCAATTTCCCGGGCCGTGTGCAGGAGTTATGAGGAAGTTGGTTGGGACACAAAGTTACCGCGACGCTTGAAGGCACCTGGAACAACCCTGGAGAAAATGGCGGACCCAGTGAGTGAGCGTCCATCATCGAAGCGCTACAGTAGTCGACCTCAGCTGTGGCAGGTGAGAACGAACATTGACGAACACGGCCAGAGTTGGAGCTGAGTTGTTTTCTTTTTCTCCAGCTGTTCCGACAACTGTCTGAAGGAAATTGAACTGTTGTGCTGAAGTAATTAATCAATCGTGGCTTTCAGGGGAGTAATTTACTAACAAGAAAAATCAATCTGTGTTACTTGAACGTAATTACTGTAAAAATAAAAGACAAACAGTTTGAAAATGAAAAATACTTTCCTTCCAACCTGAACACAGAGTGAATTTGTTTTATATTGAAAGGGATAAACGTGTCAGAAGTAATTTTTCTGCATTACTTTCTCTCTGAGGGCAAATTTTTCAATTCAGTGTTGGGGGGACAGTAAACAGAAAAAATTCAGGAAGGGGACACCAAAAATGTCGCCCAATACTGTTGCATTCATGCATAGGGAAGCATAGGGGAAGCCCATATTACCATACTGGATAATTGGTAAGGGTCCTACCAGCATGTTCAAATGTTTTAAATAATTATATGAATCGTTTATTGTTTGGTCAACCAGCAATACAAAGAATGGCCAGTAGGTGGCAGTGGTACACCATGTATGTCCAGTGAGTACAGCGTCATCTCATCTAACAGAGTCTCCATCAAGAATATATTTTCAATGTGAATTTGCTTGTTAATCATATTTTCCTGTTACATTTATGTAGTCATTGAATATGTGTCACTAGTCTAATCAGTAGCTTTACAAGAACATAAAGCTCAAAGTATTTGCAGGTCTGAAAGAAGAAGAAATAATTTGTGTCTCACAAAACAAGTTTTGGACAATTATGCCACCAAATATAAGGTAAGTAAATTAGGCACAACACTTAATTTATAACGTTACAATTTGTAATTTATATTTATAAAGATAAATTAACAGTACATTAGAAATATTACCGTTACCAAGTATTTTGATATGGAAACACACACATCTGATATTTGTAACAAAGCAAACTGCTTGAAAATCACTAAACAATTCAGTGAGTTCTTATGATTTTAATTAAGGATAGACCTCCTGCCTCCAAAGGCATAACATGCATTAGGAGACCACTGTGCAGGGGGAGCTTTCTAAGCTTAAAAATAAATTGTTTTTCATCTATAATTAGCACAAGTGGGATCTGGGATTCTTTTCCCCCCGTAATGTCTGCCCTTGAATGTGCCCCTTATGTCCCTAATGAAGCACACTTGCCATCAGTTATGTTCAGTGATATTCTATATTTTATATTATATAACAATTGTCTGTGTATGTAAAGCCTGATACAGCGTATCAGGGATGAAATGAGAATGAAAATGAAGTCATCAAAGTGGAGCTGAAAACTGAGCTCAATGAAATTTTCCTGCTAACCACATTTAGATGATTTTAGTTTCTTTTTATCTTTAGATCAAAGGTGCCTGATAAATTTCAGCTAAAAGACGTGTTGTTACTGTCCTTTCCAAGTCTGTCGGAGCCGAGTGGAACAGACAGCAGCTTCGCTTGAGGAATGATGCCAAGAAACCCATTTCATTGTAAGAAACCGATGGCTTCTGTATTAAGAGCAGTTACTTTAATGACGATCACCAGCTTCAAGTCATCATCATCCTTCTCCTGTTTCCAGCTGCAGTGGATGTCCGAGGTCAGGTCAGATCCCTCTTTACACGTGAGTTCTTCACGCTCGAGACGTCACCACCGCTGAAAAGTTCAGAATGGCCGGCCATTTGTTACAGTCAGATGGCTGAGAGGACCACTTTGTACTTTTGTCTTCTGTGCTTTGGTTGTAGAACGTCCTCATTACAAATAGATGTTATTTTGTAAAGTAATGTTTTATACATGGAGAACAAATTGCTGTACAGTGGTTTAACCAGACTGGCGATTCAATTGGCAGAAAGAGACAAAGATATCCCTGAGCAGTAGGTGATTTGAAGAGGGATGTTTGCAAAATGACCAAAATGCTTCCTCCTTATTGACCTGCCATCCCCCCTCTCCATCCTCTGGTAACAGAGTGAGTGCAGGGGCAGAGGGGTTGTTTAGTTTAATATGTTGATCTAGTCAGTCTGACTCATTGATCCTTTATCTGACTGAGGTTTGGTGCAAGTTAAAATATATCAGAAGCTTAATTATGCTGTGTATAGATGAATCAAAGCCACTTTTTCCCAGAGTTGTGCCCTTCTGTCATTATTGTCTTGGATCTGTAATATTCTCTGAACTATACAGCTACAGCTCTATATGACCTATATAAGTTAACGAGACCGTCAGTGAGAAGATCGGCTGCTACTACATAGTTGTTCTTAAAGGCTGCCACTGGGTCAGATTCTCTGTGAAATCAGATGAAACGAGCCTGTGTTTGTATTTTCCCAGACAGAGTTACAGTGAGTTGTATCTTAGAGAGTTAAAAAGAAGCAGGAGGAGATTTTTTATTGAGATTATTGCAGTTTAGATGTTATATTTTGTGGTTATTACGGAGGAAACACTGCTGCTTTTGTCAATATGAAAGTTCCTTGTAGTAGCTTTAAGTCTGTCCCTTAATCAAAATATTTCCCTAAGCTAAGACGTTGACTTAGGGGTGTTTCATAAAGCCTCTTATGTTGTTTCCTTGCCTGTCACGATAGTTACTGTCGTAATAAAGCACATAATCATCATCCCTTAATCTTATTTGACAACAAAGAGAAACAAAAAGAAAAATTAAGCCAAACTGCACAGAAGATGAGACTGTTGTTCTCTTCAGAGATTATGGAGAACACAAGCACATAATCCCAAATTAAGTTGTTTTAGCAAAGCTATTCTTTAAATGTCAAATTAGAAATCGTATAGAAGTATAATTTCATTTCATCCAGTGTAAAATCAATATTTCCAATGTGCAGCTGGTGTAAATTCAACTGTTGAGTCTGTTTCTTGTTTTTATTTCCTGTTTTTAATTTTTTTTTACTTATTTATATTTCTTGTTTTATTATTTGTTATTTATCACTAGTTATTGATACTGATAGTAATGAAGCACACATGCACTACAGTTACCATGGTAACGCTTCACTAACATAATCATCCTTTAATCCTACGTGACAACAAAGAGAAACAAAAAGAAAAATGAAGCCAAGCTGAACGGAAGATGAGAATGTTGTTCCCCCTCGAAGAATAAGGGAAAGCACAGGCACATAATCCAAAATAAGTTTAATGCAGCCACAACAAATACGCCCGAGTGACAAGACGAAATCAATGTGAGAAATCTGCTGTGAAACGAACGGTAGATGAAGTCATGAACAAATACAACTCTGACAGCAAAAAACGGAAACATCGACTGGAGTTGACAAAAACTGGTGAGTTTTAATAAAAAATGACAGCCAATGTTATTATATGAGACAGAGTTATGTTAATGTTTGGCTAAAGTCAAATCTATACTGTCCATCAAGCTGAGCATCATAACTGTCCAGTGAGCTTTCCCCATCCCAAAAAATGTCTTGGTCTCTCCTCCTCCTCTTCAATCACCATAACTTCAGACTCAAATTGTTTGACTTTAAGAGACTGGTTTGGTCCTCTTTAACTTTTTGGAGGATTTGGGTTACTCAGGATCTTATAGCAACACATAAGGAGAAATTTAAAGGAGAGATGTGTGATATACTCACTGTACTACATCTTAAAAACCCTGATATGTCATCAGAGATGAAGGAAGCTAATGTTAAATTGAAACAACGGCTCCACCTGCAACAACGCTACAGCTAGCATGTTCTCCTCTGAAATTTCCTTTCTGGTCTAGAATGACTGTTTTGTTCACCTGTTTCATGTTTATTCACTTTACATACAGTAAAAATGAATGCCAAATATCCACCAAATGAGTTAGTGTCTGTCATCAATAATCATTTCGAAGGAACAGTTATATGTTTATAGAGTCTGGCAGGCAGTGACTGAACTTCAGAGTGTATTTTCAGAGCAGTGTGTTTTTGTTTTCAGGATGACAGGCTGAACTTTATATTGACAGACAGTTATAAACAGCTGATCAACTTACAGTGCAGGACTCATCGTCCCTGGTCAGTCTCAAAGTATAATGTGGTGCTTGTCTGTGCACCTGTTCAGTTTTCCTGCAGCCTGCAGGCAAACTGTGAGTCTGGAGAGGAGGGGGCAGAAGGGGGAAACAACTCACTTCAACCATAGATCAATTATTAAATTGAGATTCAACCTATTTAATATACCATTTATGGCTCCAATTCACTATTTGGACTGCAGTACTCATTTCTGAATGTGAGGTTCTTACATATTTCTCCTTTAAGTAGCTAAAGGCAAACACTTAGAGATCAAAGGGCTTTCCCTTACAATATCCTAAGGAAGTCCTTATGGCAATTTTATGCAACTCATTTTTTTCAAAGGCATACTTAGATGAACATTAAAGGCAGCCGTGGTGGTTTTATGCAACCAGGCCCAGGCTCCTCTTCAAGTACATAATAATGCCTTTAACAAGCTGGAATTGACAAGCACGTTGCATAAGCAAAGCCATTTTTAAAACTTCAGAATAGAAGTAGAAGGTTCATACAGGGTTAACGCTATTGGTGTAAATTCAACTGTTGGAGTCTGTGTCTTGTTTTTATTGTGTATATTGTTTCCTATCTTTTTATGCTTCCTCTTGTTTCTATCATTTGTTTTTTTATGTTTTTTAATCCCCTTTTGCTGCTGTAACACTGCAGATTTACCCATCGTGGAACTAATAAAGGATTATCTTATCTTATCTTATTGGAACTGGATCACAGATGCCCCTGTCGTAAAGCATTGTGGGAAGTTTTAATCATTTAATTATTATTCCTTTGGGGGAAAAAAAAATATTTCAAATATAAATAATACATTTGGTGTCTGGATTCTGTTTTTATCTGTATTAAAGTAGCCATTATTAAAGGAAAGAAGGCGATTCAAAACTTCTGAACAGTGACGTGTTACGTTAACAGTTCATGAATCTCATTTCTCAGACATGTGTCCTCAGAGCTGACCTCGCTTTAAACTCGTGCCCTCATGTGTCCGCAGTGGTGCGATCGGCTCTGAGGTCATGGATAACATCGACAACATGGATGAAGACTTTCACCCTCTGACCCTGAAGAGGAGCATCGTGCCCCCGTACACGCCTACAGCACGGTAAGACACACCTTTATCACACACACACTCTCCTGTGGATCTCATGAGCTCCATTTATTCTGCATTAAATTTATTGTTTGCACTTGCAATATTTTATCACACTCTAGAGATTCTGACACAGCTGTTAACCTTTTGAAATTCCTCTCACGTGGTTATACTTGTAACAGATTCTGATAAATAATGTGTAAACTTATGATTTGTGTCAGCCGAAGCACCATCCCCGGATATACAGGCAGGGCTGTGTACGCTAACTCTGCTGATGCTGATGCTGATGCTGCAGTCTGTGTCCCAGCTGTCTGCAGCCCTGCACACTCCTCTGGGTGAGTCTTCACACTCACTTTATGAAGCCACTGTCTTTTTCAGTCATTAAATCTGTCATCTTTTTCTATTCTCTTGATATTCTGTGGAGATTTTTCTCTCCCAGCACTTCTCATAACCCCAGTACACGTTATTCTTAAATGGGTTTAAGACTCTGGACAAAGAATTATCATGAACGTCCACTAGAGGGCGGTCTAATGCACTCCACTGACATCATGCCTCAGGTTATCATCTGACTTCACCATACAGATGTGCTCTTATTTTACTGCTCTCCCTTTGAAAATTAAATACAGCTCAGAGTAATCATCATTAATACCAAGACTACAGTGGGTTATACTGAGTAAATTAATAATTTAAGCAGCTACTGCACAAATTATGATTTTAAAAAAATGATTTCATCGTACTTCTTCTTCTTTTTTTTTGGAAGATTGGCGCGCTCTGATAATGTATCAGTGATCAAAATTGTCAGTCTTATCCCCTCCATCAATGATTGTTATGTTGCCTCAGGGCAACGCTGTGCTGTAAGGGTAGTAAAACACCACCACCAATGAAAATCTGTTAGTTTCACAACATTTATTAAGTGAAATGCATAAGAAATAAGCACTCTTTTCATTCAGATCCTTTTTACTGTGCAGAAAGCTCAGTTTAAGTCAGTGCAGAGCTGCAATGATTAATTGATTGTTAAACGATTGTGAAATTAATCACCAACTATTTTGGTTATTGATGAATTGTTTTGAGTAATTCAAGTAAAAACAGTCTCCGATTTTAGCTTCTTAAAGTTGGATGGTCTCTGGTTTCTTTACTCCTCTCTGTCAGTAAACTGAATATATTTGAGCCGTGGACAAAATAAGACGATGATTAATTGACTAATCGAGGAAAATAATTGTCTGATTAATCGCAAGTAATCACTAGTTGCAGCCCTAAGTCAGTGCATTGATCCAAAGTGTTCACTACCTGTGAATTTTAAGAGGTTATGTTCCTAAAAAAAACATGCAAGACCCTCATTTTACTTCACGTTACAAACTCTTCACTGAGCACAATTAGAGTAACCAAATCCCAGCAAACCAAAGAGTATGTTTGTAAAGAGCTCTTTACCAATGCTTAGAGTTAGCTTAAAATGTTGATATTAAAAAATGAACATTTCTATTCTGCCTCAGCTCGTAACATCTCTGTGGTTTTCCTTCTGGTTGATTCAGTAACACACAATAGACAATAAATAAGTAGTTTCCCAGACTGTGGTGTAGCTACATTTCCTTTTTATTGTGGTAGTTTCCATCATGTTCTGGCTAAATCTACATAGCTTGTGACTTTGTGGTGAGTCGCAGTTTTCCCCACTGGACACATGGCAACAAAATTAAGGATGTGTCATTGTCCCAGGGACAATAAAAACAGCACCTGGGACACAAAGATGCCGTGCCTGGGACCAGTCTGGGATAGTAGAGAAACTTATCAATTAAATTAAATTAATATGTTTATATGTTGTGGAATATACTGTATATTATTTTAATTGGTAGCTGTTTTAATTTGAAAAATATGAGGTGACATCAGCATGAGCCCCGAGCAATGTCACCCGCACACTTAAAAATAAATAATTAAATAAAACTGTTTATTTTGAGATATGTTCAGTGTGTGTATGTGGATTTCATTCACCATTTACCAATCAGAACCAATCATTTGCACTGCAGTTTGCAGTGATGAATTTATTGATCAAACAAAGAACAGTAACTCAACAAATGACTAAAAGAATAAAGAAAACTGATTTTGTCCTGGGTGATTTCATTTTTGTTTGTTCAGATATAAGTGAAGAACCAACTAGCAGAACTTCCACGGCGGACTAGAGTGAGTCATTGATCTGATGCAAGTTACTGAGACAGAATTATGAAATTATATTTATATGACAAAAAGAATGACAATTTGGGACAATGGCTGTTAAGTCTGCAACACTTGAAAGCAGAATTTAGGACAGTTGCGGGGGGGACACCGGGGGGAAAAAAAAGTCGATTTTGAGCCGTGGTGGCAGGTTAACCTGCAGTTGACCCACGTGTGCACAGTTTGATTGACATCGAACACAGCCCCATAATGACAGCCTTCTTTGCTTTTCCTCACAGCTGCTGGATAAAAGCCAGATTTTGAGAAAAGTCCCTGTTTTGCAGTGGTTTGACCTTTGAAAACTAGAGCCAGTGAAAAAGTGTGACATGGTCTCAATACGAGGGTCGTGGAACGACAGATGAAAATGTTGTGCAGTCTGGTCACCCTGACCGCAATACTACTCCGAAAAGTAGCCCAACTGCGTGAGGCAAAGAAGAGAAAAACCCCTTCATTAAACACACAATATAGGCCTATATAATTATCAAATATGCTTCTTCAGAGGTTCATACACACGGAAATATTTTTATTGTTAAATTATTGTATTTAAACGTGCAAAAGAGTGAAATTGTTTTCCTGAAAGGCGCTCCCTCCCCCACTCCTGCACCTCACTGGGTTGTTTACAAACATGTCAACACATTTTAATGCGTAGGAATGAGAAAAAAAAAAAAACATTGATGGAGGAGTGAGGGACAAAAAGGTTTTCTGTTACCTGATGTTTGAGACATTTTTTTCAGCTCGTATTTAATTTAAAGGAGCAATATGTGAGATCCTAGCATTCAAAAAATGAATACTGCAGTGCAAATAGTGAGTTGGAGCCATAAACAGCATATTAATTAGTTGAGTCCTACACTTTAACTTGATCAGCTGTTTATAAGTTTCAGTTGTCTGTCAATGTTAAGTTAAGTTAAAACACACTCTGGAGTTTGACTTCTTGTCTCACTGCCTGTCAGGCTCAAACAAACATGTTGCTCAATTTAACCATTATTAAGAAATACTCCATCTAAGGGATTATTAATAATTTCTTATGACTCATAACCAGACACTCCTTCGGAGAACATTAATATGAACTCTAATTAATGTGAAACAGGCAAACTAAAACAGTCATTCCGAGAGAACATGCTGGCTGTTGCATTGTTGTTGGAGAAGCCGGTATTTCGGCTCAGCTTGTTTCCTTGAACTCTGATGACATATCAGTTTCATGTTATGATTTGGTACATTTCTCTACGTGTTCTACATTTGTATAGTGCCTTTTTTTTTTTAAAGAGAAAAAAGCCGAGTAGTCGTTTTAAAAAGAGTTTAACCTTCATGACAGTCACTGCACAAGATGAGGCAGCTGTCTGACGTCTCATCAGCACGTTTTGAATCCGACTGCTTTGATTCTTGACCGAACAGCGCCCAGACGACCCCTCACAGAGATTCACCACAAGCTCATTTATTCACAGTTTAACCACTTGAAGAAAAACATCTTTTGAGGCTAAATCATTTTGAGGAAGGATTATTCAGTTCTTAAGGTGCAAATAACAAAACCAGTTCCATCATATCAATAAATCTGTTTTTTTAAGACAAATAAACAAGCATAAAATGAGAACAAATATTGATGCGCATGGTGGCTCTAACTAGTACAAAGAAATAATGATTAATGTTCTTTCTTTTGTATTTTGTTCGGATTTATTTTTAGCTTCCTTTCTTTTTTGTGCCTGTGTGTGTTTGAGTGGCGTCACTTTAAGCTTCAAGTATTTGCATCAGCTAAATGTGCATCTTATTGTTGTGGATGAGTGGGCTGGTGACATACAAGTTAATGGTCAGTTGGTAAAGACTACAGTAATTGGAAATGCTAAGACAGAGATTAAAAAACGGCGGATGTCATTCCCACAGACAGACAGGGGGGGAAATTGGAAGTCTTGGAAAACTGGGGAGAAAATGACAAGAAGGTTAATTTAAGGGCAAAAATAACATTGTTGCATGGAGGAGATTTCACAGCAGATTTATGATTTCATTAAATGGCATCAGAAGCAACGGAAAATATTTTGGTTTGAGAAATGTAACGTCTTGAAAAAAAACAGTCAGCTTAACTGTGACACTGTCAGCTCACACCTCTCAGTCTGTGGAGCCAACATCCCTCCGCTCTGGGAGTGTTGGCTGTCTGTTAAGGAGGTGTAAACCTGTTTCCTAGTTGGGCCCCAGTTGAGCGAACTTTACCGGCTTTTGGAGCAGGCATCTCCAGATGGCTGAATCCAGAGCAGCTCGTGGTAATCGTGGTTTTTCACAACCTAGATCCATTTTCCTGGAGCCCGACACCCCCTGAGATCTGTTTCCTCTGCTGATTAGGCTGGCCTCCCATATTTTTTCCTCAAAACAGAAAAAAGACAAGCACTTGGATTGATTAACTGTCAGCTGCAACGGTCAGACGTCCTCGGGATTTCTGCTTGCCAAAGCTCACTCATTACACAAGTGCCTTGTGGGTATTTTTTAAGTAGCAGTCTGTGGCAGTCTTAGTTCTTTGAAGATTGCTGTTGGTTTCTTAGATTTTTACTTGATCCAAAAATAATTTAGAATTTACAGTCGTGTTTTGCTTGCAGGTAGAGCTGCAACAATTAATTGGTTGTCAACTATTAAATCGCCAACCACTTTGGTAATTGATTAATCAGATATTTTTTAAGAAAAAAAAGTGAAAATTTTTCAATTGGCAGCTTATTAAATGTGAATATTTTCTGGTTTCTTTGTTCATCTGTGACAGAAAACTGAATATCTTTGGGTTGTGAACAAAACAAGACATTTGAGGACGTCTGCTTGGGCTTTGGAAAACACTGATCACCATTTCACCATTTTCTGACATATTTACTATTATTTATTATTTCTGTTAGAGGTGGGAACAATGTGGAAACTGCTGTGAAAACATTAATTTTGAATTTGTGCTCAGCTGGTACTTTAAGTGTTGTAAAAGAAACTGTATAATTCCCCTGTGGACATTAATGGGTTAATCGACAATAAAAATAATAGTTAGTTGCAGCCCTTCTGACAGACATCAGTACCATGTTATAATGTGTAAAGTCCATTGTTATAACAAGATGTTCATCACGTTATCACAACATAAACGTTACAACGTGACTAGGGCTGCACGAAATGGTAAAAAAGTCATATGCTGATTATTTTGACTGAAAGTGCTATTGCGATAGGATTAGTGGGAGAGATCCTATTTGCATTACAATTTTTATTTTTATTGCAAAAGAAACCAATAACGATGTGATATTTCTAGTCTAGATAGTCCTGGTTCTGTGATCAGGATATCGCACTTGGCCATATTGTGATTTTGATAATATTACGATTAATTGTGTAGCCTGATACCTGATGATATAGAAATGTAAGTTATCACATTATGACATGTAAAGTTAAATGTTAAAACAAAAGTTTGGGTGATATGTTTGTAATAGGGTTGCAAATTTTCTGCGTTTTCCTTAACAGATAGTTGAAAATTAAAAACAACTGATGAATCGATTAATCATTAATAATTAATAACATGCAAAATACACATTTTCTCTTTATTTTCTCGTTTTCTTTTTTCTCCTTTATTTCTCACTTTTGTTTCTCATTTCAAGTTTTGTCTCATTTTATCATAATTTAATTTGGTTAAATTCTCAACAGCTATCAATCAATTGATTAATCATTAACATCCCTAGTTTGTGTTTTGTAATGGCATGAAAATATCTTGTTATAATGTAAAAAAAAATCTTGTTTTAACAATAATCTTTTCACATTATAACATGATACTGATCAGTTTTTATTTTAATGGCGTGGCAGCAATTCACTTCCACAACAATTTACTCACTGAAGATCATGATACTTTCACAGGACGATCAAAGAATCGGGGAGTCCCAGTTTCGGCCGTGCAGCGCCTCTGTCCCGCACGGTGACCACGACGACCCCCTGCAACCCCTTCCTGAGAGCTGCGCTTCCTGCCTCACACACAAGCACACGAGGAGACGTTAGACAAAGCAGATGAGAAAGTTTTGAAGGTGTCAGCCTTCTTTTTATGCCATCCAATCTGTTTGTATGAATACGTCTATAATGATGTGATGTCAGTGACTGATTCGGAGAGAGTTGGAGAATAATGAGATGCCCCATTATCATAATTTCCCTGATTTAGATGAGTGGTTTTCTAACTCTGGGTAGTGAGCTCTTGCATTGTCCTTTTAAACATTCGCTCTCTCACTGACTCACTCACTGGCTCACTGTGTGTGTGTGTGTGTGTGTGTGTGTGTGTGTGTGTGTTTCAGTCCACACTCTGTGTTTCTGTCATGAAGGGCAAAGAAGAAAGGGACCAGACAGAGAAAATATTTAGGGAAGTAAGGATTTTCTGCACTAATGTTACATATTAAACAGTATAAAACCAAAGGCATGAACAACAGATAGTTTAAACAACATATCGGTGTTAACTGAAGTTAATTTGCTCAGGAAGCACATATTAAACACAGTCTGCAGTCTGTGCTGCACATTTCAGTTAGAGGTGTTAGTTTTCTGTAGATGTGACTGTAATGCAAATCGACATTATTAAGTGTCTGCCAGCTAAAGCTTTATGTCTGTGGTTTGTGCAGCTTCACGCTTCGACAGGAAATAGGGATGAGCTGGTTTTCCTGTTTCTCTTCATCTATATTTTGTTTAGATTTACATTTCACAAGGATTTTCACTTGAATACGCGACTGATTCTGTGAGGAGCTGAAGTTGTGTTATCATTAACGCATCACATTTCTAATCCACATCTCAATTAAATTATCTTATTGTCTTCAAAGTTTAGTTTATTACTGTATTTGACAGGGGCAGTGCATATTAATTACGTTTCTGAAAATAATGCGAGAAAGGCTCATTTTTAATCTGTTGTCCCCAGGCAGGCAATCTTTGAAAGCACAGATGTTAAGAATAAAAAGCAGTGACAAATATGCAGATACGAGCAAAGCCTGCGCTGCAGACAACACAGTTGCCGTGCAGAATCAGCAACAATCAACAAATCAACAGATAGCACAAAGTACTGCTTTGTCAAGTTCTGGGGCTCACAAAAGACACATTTAAAACAAATATGGTCAAAACTGAAGCACCAGAGGCTGAGATATACTAACTGTTGGTCTTTAGTAGGGGGTCAAACTCCAAAAATATTTGAGCCTGCATTTCCCATAATGCTTTTCAATGGCATCTTTTATCAGACAGGATTATCAAGGTTATTTTTTTCAAACTTTCGGCTACAGAAGAGGACAAGTTACTTAACAAGTAACTCTACAAGAAAAATGAGTTACATTATTTGTTCATTTTGTTTACATACTACATCAACAATGCCTTTAAACAACTTGAAGTCTGCTCTACCTGCATCAGTAGTTAAAGGTCCAGTGTGTAAGATTAGGTTATTTATTGGCAGAATATGGTAGAATATGTTTTCATTAGTGTATAATCACCTGAAAATATGAATTGTTGTGTTTTCTTTACTTTAGAATCAGCTGTTTGTATCAATGGGAGCTATGTTGCACCGCCATGTTTCTACAGTAGCCGAGAACGCACAAACCAACCACTGACTCTTGATATGGCTTTTCATGTTTTTCACAAGTTTCGCAGCTCTCGAAGATTCTTCTACATGTGTCAAGGTGGTGTTTGCAATCCGCACGCTCATCGCTGATGCCACCGAAACCACACAGACTGGTCCTTTAACACGTATAAATATGAAACAAAATATGATTTTAAGAAGCAGTCTGCCTATGTTTTAGCAGCACTGCAGTGGTCAAGTCCTCACAATGAGGCCGCTGGGTTCACACATCCTCCAACTCTGAACAATCTCAGGTGACACTCAGAGGAAATCTAACGAGTAACGTTAGCAAGCCAGCAAAGAACACACACAACATTGAAGTAACCGTCTGTCACATTTCTTCTTCTTTGATTGACATAACTGCTAGCTAACATGTCCCAGAAATGTTTATCATTTTCCAGCCTACATTAGATGAAACTACACCCACCTCCATATGATGACAGCTTTGACAGTGATAAAGGCATTTTGGAAAATAGATAAGGTAGACACCACTCTTATATCTGTATGCATAATATGAAGCCAGAGACGATAAATTGTTAGCTTATCTCTTGTGTAAAGGTAACAAAAGCTGCCAAGCAGTGGTTGTCAAATATGGTGTTTCATTCTGCCAGGCAGGTCTGTGAAAAGTTTTAAGATTGATTCATTTAAATTATCATTAAAATTGAAAATAAAAAATATTTATTTATTTATTTTGTAGGATTAGACTTGTAGTAATGATGTGTCAAACTCAAGGCCCGGCACTTCTTTTAAGTGACTCACAAGAACTTGCAAAGAATATAATTTGAGCAATACAATTATTTGCTTGGTTACAGAAGTATTGTGTTTATAAACTACATGTCCCAGAGTGCATCCTGATTTATCTGTGCAGGCTACACAAACAACCCTAACTGTCATTTTGATTTTATTACTTATACTACTTTGGGTATTTCAGATTTTTCAGAAATGTTATAATGGCTGAATATTTGTCCGCTTGCCTTTATTTTTCCTAAACTTCTGCTTTCAGAGCTGGTTATTAATTATTACTCAGTAAATACTAAAACAAATTATAATCAAATGCAGTGACAGTTATGTAATATGGTAAGATGGTTACATTTTAGGGTTGTCACAATATCAGAATTTTAAACTTGGATACAATACTAACATAAAAAACAATACTCGGTACCTCTTTCATTACCACGTCAAGAAGAAAAAAGTCCTAGGAACATAAAATAGGATAATTATTTTTGCTGGCTTTTTTTTTTAATTAACAGAGAAGTAAAGAAAAAACACTGAACACTCTTGTTTTGCCGTAAGCCAGATTTCAGGCAGAATAATAAAGAGAACTGAACTAAGATCCTGAATGAGCACTTAGATCATGTTTTTAATATCTTTGGTCATTTCAATGCTATCAAATTTTAGTGTAGTATTATTTTAAACGCGTGGTATTGAAAAAATATTGAAGTATCAATACTTTTGACAACCTTATAACATTTACAACCAGCCCTTCGTCATCATGCTGATAAAAATTGTGTTTGGCACCGTGGATCCAAAGCTAAAAGCACTTGTGTCTTTCTGTGGCATCAATCTTGTCAAAAAAGTGACGTGCGTCCCATAACGTTGAATTGTTTCTTGGTGTCGTTGCCAAGTTTGTATGTTTGCTGTTTTGTTTAAAACCAATAAACCTTCTCATAGCAATCATAACTCTATTTGCTAAAGAAGCGTACCCCTCCTCCTCCTCCTCCTCCTCCTGCTGCTCAGATTTTCCAGCCTGTGGTCTGAATCTCATCACCGGCTGCTTTTCAAAACAGGCTCACAAACATCATGATTGATTCAGCCACTATCCTCCAGGATCTCTCAATGCCTGCCTGGGCTGGAGATTAATTTCCTTTTCCTCATCTTAATTTTTACTCATCGCCTCTCCATAAAAAGGCTAAATGTCAAGCATGCCTGACTCCTTCTAGTGACACGTCTATTCCAGCAGATAATTACCATAAGGAAATAGATGCTTTAGTGTGCAGAGGGGAATTTAATTTACTCTGACATCCTCACAGCATAATGCATTCCTAAAGAAAGAGAGTTTTTCAGTTTGCAATTGACTTTTTAGATAAATTGGACTATTTAATGTGATTATCAGCCTTGAACGTCTTTGACTTATTAAGGTGTTGAAACCAATTAAGGGTTACATGCTGCTCATGCTTCCAAATGTGAAACAGTGAATACTGCTTAAAGATCCATGAAATAAGAACCAGCCAGAGCCTTTTGTTCGGTAGTCGACCGGCTACATCGCCTGATGATGTTTTGAGACTTGCCAGGTAATGATATTAATTACAGCAACATGGCTTGCTTCAGGTTGTGGATTAACCCGAAGGAGCAGAGGGTTATGTTTAGTTTGATTTGTAGCCCTGGATTACAGCCTGTACATGTAGTATAATCGTAAATGCTGCAGAATTAAGTAATCTCATAAAACACTGAAGCAGAAATCAGCTTCAATTTGCAGGCATTTCCACGCGACCAAAAATAATTTGCACGTTTTTGCACGACTCCAATTCCAAAATAGTTGGGATGCAGTAAGGCAGTACACAATACAGTATAAAGACAGGATATTTTTATTGTTTTTTTATAACACTCATTCTGAATTTGATGCCTGCAACACACGTCTCTAACACATGCAGAATGTGTCTTGGCATCGTCTTGCTGAAATAAGCAGGGACGTCTCTGAGAAAGACATATGGGTGGCTGCATATGTTGCTCCAAAACCTGTATGTACCTTTCAGCATTAACGGGACCTTCACAGATGTGACAGTTGGCCAGTAACACACCCCTGCACCATCACAGATGCACGGCTTTTTAAGTTAGCGCTGGTAACAGTCCGCATGGTCTTTTTTCCTCTTTAGCCCGGAGGACATAATGTCCCTGATTCCCAGTAACAATTTTAAATGTGGACTCATCAGACCACAGCACACTTTTCCACTTTGCGTCAGACCATCTCAGATAAGCTCAAGCCCAGAGAAGTCGGCAGCGTTTCTGGATGTTGTTGATATCTGACTTTTACTTTGCATTGCAGAGTCTTAACTTGCATTTGTAGGTGCAGTGACAAACAATTTTTAATGGCAATGGTTTTCCTAAATGTTCTGGCACCTTTTAGTATCCTTGTTACAGTTATGTGGGTTTTTAATGCAGTTTTTAATGCAGTGCTGCCTGAAGGGTCAAAGTTCACAGGCGTTCAATGTTTTCAGCCCTCTGTGCAAAGATTCTCTGACTCTTTTAAAGATATTATGGATTGTAGATGGTGAAATCCATAAATTCCTTGAAACTGTGTGTTGAAAAATTTTCTTAAACTGTTGGACTATTTGCCTGTGCAGTATTTTACAAAGTGGTGAACCTGACTTCATCCATGCTTTTGAACGACCTGTTACCTGTTTACCGGTTACCAATTAACCTGTTTACCCATCTAATGTTTTTTTGGGCATTCCCATAACTTTCCCAGTCTTTTGTTGCCGCTGTCCCACCTTTTTTGAAACACATCGCAGGTATCAAATTCAGAATGAGTGTTATTTGCACAGAACAATAAAGATGATCAGTTTGAACATTAAATATCTTGTTTTGTACTGTATTCAATGAAATAGAAGTCGAAAAGTATTTGCAAACTATTGCATTCTGTTTTTATTTACGTTTTACATGGTGTCCTAACTTCTTTCGAATTGGGGTTGTAGAGGTCAGACGTTAGGATGATGATGTTGATCCCAGCTCTGTAGCAACTTCTCTAAAACCTGGGCTGAATCATTGTCCTTACAGAATTTTGCCTCTCAGCCCTGTAGCAAGTGAAGCTGCTGTGTCACTGGGACGGGACAGTATCTCTGGGTCATGGAAGATCACAGTCACGGTGGGACCCCTCTGCGTTCGCTGATAGTGCTGAGTCACATTTCAGTTCCAGCATTCCCTCTGCATGGCCTCAGGAGCTGCTCATCCTGCAGCTTTTTCACACCTGAAGCTGCAGCTCCTGACCTCACAGACAAAGCAGCGGCGGCAAGAGGCTTTGAGGAAGTCGGTGAGCGTTGCTGCAATCCGTAATATGGCTGTGAAGACACAACAGGGCCACAGTGCTCCTGCCCAAAGTTCCTCCTTTTGCAACCAACTGCCTGAATGTTGTGCTTCTTAGGAGATAAGGGCAGCCTCCCACCAAAGGTGACTCAGCAATCCAGCACACACAGCCTCTCCTGAGATAAGAGCTGCGCCGTGGGGCCTGAGGACAGCGGGATAATGGGAAAAAACAGTCACAAGCAGAGAAAACAGTGGACGGTAAATTCTGTATTACCACAACTTGCTCTGGGAAATTCAGTATAAACTCCTCTAACTTAATCAGCTGTGAATTTATACATTTCTGGGCAGCAAAAAGCCCATAAGCTTCAGCTGCATTAGTAATTTGAAACACAGTAATTACAGCAAAGATCCTCTCTAGCAGATATTCATATGAGATAATAATAACAGGACATGTCTGAGCATGAGAGGTGACTTATTTTAGCCAAACCAGGGGTGTAACTCATCATTTATTTAGAAATTCCATCAATATTAATCCACAATTTATATTTCTTTGAGTGATTTCAGGCAGTACATAGGCACCCGACACTCTGTGGCTTTAATGACGCGACTGTGAGACTGACACTTAGACTGGCATTATAGTATAATAATGAAAGTAGTTATAGAGGCAGACCGGAGGAGTTTTTAGGCCAATGAAGATATTAGGAAGTAAAAATATTCTGATATCGATATATCAGCTGATATTGCTGTGATTTCTCAAATGTGGTGATCAAACACGTGTGACAAAAATATGAAACGGTGGGAACATATTTTACAGTTTAGCAATAAACTTTACTGTCCAAAATGACATCAAGTCACTGAAACAGCAAAGACTTTCACTTTTATTTTAATAATTATTTTAAAAAAAAATAGAAATACAGAAAACACAAATAGAACTACGATATACAGTATCATCACAAGCTATCAAAATGACAAGACAATCTAAGTATTAATAAATTATAAATGTTTATATCCTGTATGCACGCATGAGGTAGCTCTTTTCCAAAAGCAGAAGAAAACAGGACACAGCTGAGTTTTAAGGATGATGGCAAAGCATGGACCAGATAATTAACACTTCATTATTAGATCAAAATGATTGTTTTTCTGGCCATGATGGTTTAAAAAATAAAATATGTTCATCTTGCCTTGTTCTCCTCTACAGTATAATTAATAACAGTGTATTAGAATAAACTCCCAGCAGCTGTTACATTTAATTCCTCATCTAGGATCAGTGTCATTTCTCTGAATTTAATACTAACCAATAAAAGAAAACACTAAAATAAAATCAAACCTTAATGCTGTCATTAGTTAGTGATTTTAAGTCAGCAAAATATCCAGCTGTCTTGTCAATTTATTTGGTCTATCGTTTGCTTTCATATCCAACATGTTGAATAGAGGATAGACTTGTTAATGTAAAAACTAGCTGCTAAAAACTCAGTTTTGTCGTGTTTTCTTCTGCTTCTGACTCATGACATGTTTTACACATAATGTGTCTTTATTGTCTGCTGCAAGAAGAGAGATGTGTGATTTCAACTTGCTAGATAACATCCGGGGGTACTGCCGCTGCTCTCCAGTAATCAATAATAGCCACGTTTTCACCCAAAGGACCCAGAACTTTTAGTCCTAGGAACTACTTGTCAGGAACTAAAAGGTCTCCTCAGCCTGTTGTTGTCTGTGCTTTCACTGCGGTCTGAAGACCCACAAAGATCAGCCAAATTAGTCAGCTGACGTATGAAAAAGCGAAGCTTGTTTTTACGCGTAATTTTTGTGAGCAACTGTTGAATAATGTTGCATGCCTTCCTGTCCTATGCTTTTCTGACTCCATGTTGATATACTGCGACACAGTGAACAAAAAACATAATTGGTATATGGGTGCAATTAAAAACAATGCTGTGATTAACTGATAGAAAGGTTCAAAGCTGTAAGTCCCACCTGTAAGGGTCCCGTATTATTGGAAAGTGCTACCCCTGAGCACAGACTTTTTGGTGGGTAAAATGATGTTTCCAGAACTTAATTTTAGACTCTGGTCTCTGCAGTGGAAATGTACTGAGTCCCCCCAAAAGTTCCTAGTCTCTGGTGAAAGTTCCTCTGGGGTAAACATGGCTCATGTTAGCTTGCTTGCTGACAATTCCTCTTTCCTGCACTTTGATGTTTTACCTCAGGCTACCTGTGGCAACTTTGTTTTAGCTTTTTCCACATAGCGGGTAAGAGGCTGACGTTCTGAGCTCACGCTGCACTGTGACCATAGGGAGCTGATTGGCTGTGCTATGCACGCACATCAGCATCGGATGTTCATGCTCCACTATCCATGGGCTCTCAACCACCAATATTTCTCATTTTAATCTGCACGAATCATGTAGGTGACCTATTTTGGTTTCAAAACCAATTTTGTCGAAAGGTGACAAGTTTGCATGCCTGCAGCCAGTATAGACTGATACAGAGAGGTGACGTCTCTCCCTCCCTTCTGATGGTCCACCATGGGACCTAAGTAAGGAAAAAATATGAATGGTCGTTAATGGCAAAGGACAGTTATTTTTTTTAATACTTCTGAAATATAGCGTGAATCACACAGATGATGTTTACCAATTAAAAGATTATTTTAAGTTAAGAAAGTAGCTGTTTGTCGTAAAACTGTTGAAGTATCAGATTGTAAGGATTCATAATTAGAAAGACTACACAGCCAACGCTTGAGTGACGTCATGACTTTCTCCCTCCATGAGCTAACGTTAGCCACTGAAGCTACGATGCCTGTGTTTTAAGTACAGTGATGCAGTCACAGATCTTGCTCGTTCTTTCTCTTTTCACCTGATAAACTGGAGTTGCTAGATAAAACACTTTAGGTGAGATAACATTACTGGGAGCAGTGATGTTGGAGTTGGTGATGTGTATATTGAGTGAGGCGAGAGATGTAGTTCACTGAACGGTTTCATGCAAAACTTAATTAAACTACAACAAACCTACCACAAACTGCGACTTTCTTTATTCTTTATTCGGATCCCCATTTGCTTCTGGCTGTTAGTTTTCTTGGGGTCCACAATAAATGACTTGACCTGTAAAATTATCTTTTAAATTGACGAACATCATGTGTGTAATTTGTGACACAATTAAAACAGGCTGGAAATACTAAACTAAAAACTACTGATAATATTTTCTCTGAGGTAAGGTCCCGTGGGGCACACCAGAAGATGAAGTACTTTATATCTGTGATAGGCCAATATCGACTGACCTATGTATCTGTCTGACTCTTAACTAGTTATTAA
>JAJHUR010112404.1:30616-56051 GCA_027495735.1 Lutjanus campechanus | reverse complement strand
TAATGAAACTGACAAATCTACTCCGCCCACTCCAAACCAGACCTGACAAACAAATGAAAAATGCATGCTCAGCAATTTGTTTCATATTCTCCTGGCAGTGGCCGTCTGCACAAGCTCCTCTAGAAAAGTGCACTTTGAGACTGACAAACAATCTGCAGTGTGTTACCGCATGCCTTTCACATGGTACAGTGAATAATCAGCGGTTTGCCTGAAAAAGTACTTGTATGCTCATTTTTGGTTATTTTAATAAACATAACTTACAGGTACTATGTGGAATTATTATTATCATTAATGACACTAATGGTAAGTGAACTGTAGTTGTGTGTCAGTTATGGATGAGTCATTCATGAGCAAGCAGCTTGTTTTGTAATTACATGATAAAATAATAGGTTGATCTTTTCGCTGCACTGCTTGACATACACAGACTGAGCATTGTGTTGAATGTACATATGGTAGGTTGGGTCTTTTCAGTGGTGCAACGAGTCAGCACCGTGCCCTACTGGGTGATCATCAAACCGGGCACTGCCCAGTACAATCAGACAAAATATAACATATTGTCACTGAATTAAAGAAGTATGTAAAAAAGTATGTAGCTTTAAAATGACCAACTACAGTAAAATGCACCGCTGTGATATAGAGAAGAAGTCATAATAGCAAGGTCAAGATGGTGATAACCTAGCCTCCCTGACAAAATCTGGCATTGGAGCACCATAACAGATTAAAGTGTCATCGCTGTCAGCACAACTTCTCACATATAAAAACTACCTGGTGACAGTACACCTTTATATGGATGAAAATACACTAAACTAACAGGTGACAGTGCACTTTAATCTGAAAGAAAATACAATTGACTTGGTGATGAGGCACCTTAACACGGACAAAAATACAGCAAACTATAGCAGGTGACAACGCCACTAAACAAGCACTATAAATATCTTCCACGGCCTTATAAAGAATTATGTGTGGTTGTGACAGTGCGTTATTATACTGTTATAGGAAGATTAGGGCTCCCATCTAGATAGTAAATTATTGTAGGCTTGTGCGCATGGGTCGTGGTTGGTCGCAGGCCCCAGCGCATCTGCAGTATCTGCACATGTCCTGGGTTCCTTTCAGCCTCGACCATTTAATTATCACCAACTGACTTCTATATTCACCGGCATCCTGATTACTTGGTGGTGTAGTGCTGCTTTTCAAGTCTCTTACCTGGCACCTGGCTGTTGCATCACCTTGCACATCCACTGTCTGGTGTGGCCAGAGCTGGTCCAGACCTCCATGGGGCCCCAAGCAAAATTCTGCTAAGGGGGCCTCCGAACCGACCGGGGAGCCACATAAACCATTTGCCATACAGTCACACCTGACACCCCAGTGCTTCCATTATAATCCTTCCTCCTTTCAAACAGTTTGCTCCATCTGAAGAATAAGAAGATCTGTACAGAAGAGAATGAGGTACACACACAAAAAAAACAATATTTAGTGAATAGAATATTTTTGTGTAGAACCTTAAGATAAATGAATATTTACATGAACATAAAGAAACAAATTTTAGAACACATGAATGAACACAAAATGCAGAAAATACTAAAACATAACACTGAGCTTTGGGACTGCTGCTTGGTAATTAGTCAGTTAAATGATTTTAAATTCCATATTTAATCAATCATCAGTCACTGTCAATCCGTGAATCGTGAATTTTATCTAAGCACATTTATATCAGTATTTTATACTTTACTTGAGTTCCATTTTATCTAACTTTATGCTTCTACACTTTACCCCACTAAGCTGAAAAAAGGCTGCTTTCTTACTTTTTCAAGATACATGGTTCTCACAGGACAGTGACACTACAGACATTTGATGATCTTATCACCCATGATGCACTGCTGTAGATTAAACTTAATCACGGGTGGTTTCACTATACAAATCATTAGCAGCGATGCCAAGCTCACAGGAGAAGCTGGATAGTTACTAGTTAGTGTAATTATGCAGCAAAACAGAGAGGCCAGGTACAGCTACGCAGAGGGTAGAGGTAGGGGTGTGGGGTGTGTGGAGTAGGGATGTTCCTGGTGACTAATTTCCCTGTCTATTAAATGCAAAATCTAATTAGACTAAACAAAACACTAAAACTAAAACACTAAAACACTACGAGAGCAGTTAAATTTGAGCATAATTTATTAATTTAAAATGTTAAACACTGTCCAAAAAATACTGGGCATATTAAGAGCCATTTGAAGCCAGTAACAAGTCTACAAATGCCAGATCGTACTTTAAATGCTGCTGAAATGCATGCCACTTTGCCCTGTGCAATACAAACATTACACATTAACTTACAAAACATGACAACATCTCACTAAATGCTTCAACTTTTCAGACCGAAGAGGATCACATGTCAGTAGGTAAACGACCCAGAGCTGACGTTAGCTGCCAGTCTGCCACAGTGCTAACAGCAGCAGCTGCTCTGCTTGCAGGTTAATGTCCGTGTCTGTGCTTAGTTTGGTCACATGTTGCTCCAGTCGAGTGATTATATACCAGTTTATTCGGACACAGTCTACAATCAACATTATTTCCATTGTCTAAATTAAAACCCTGCCAAACTGCGCTGGTTTTATGAGCTGTCATTTGTCCAACTTTGCTGATAAAAACATCCGGGGTTGCCTTGGTCATCCGGGCATACGCACTTATGGCGTATGGCGAGAGGGGCTGCCATCTGACGGTGCCACACCCTTCTTGGTGCCTTCAGGCGCCGTGAAGCGCGAGCCCGACTCGCCTCTGAGCGGCCTGCAGTCATGTCGCATTTTAAATGTTAATATCACCGACGATCATGTTAATTTAATCGTGGCGGCCAAAATCATGATCGCGATTAAAATTCAATTAATTGTGTAGCCCTATGTGTCGCTGACATTTTAATTAATTAATTTTAATTTTGCTCAACGTATCAGGTTTTGCTGGTTATTGAAGCTGTTTATCCTCCTCATTTGTTCATATCAGGAGCATTGTTGTAACATTAGTGTCAATAAGCTAATTAACTCAAAAAATGTTTATGACAAGGCTACTTTACAGCCACATTTGAAAGAAATTGTAAACATCCTGTACAAAGCATGAGACACGTGTGACAGGTAGCTCGATCTGGGACACAGATGAATGCTGCAGCCATTGTGCGACAAATTGAGCTGTCAGGTAGCAGAATTTTCAGTTCAGCAGATAAATGATATTAGCTGTGCAAAATATGCATTTTTTGTCAGCCAATATCACTAACTGATAATTACCTGCTTCTCATGGTCGATATTTAGAAGATAACCAATAATTTCACATTTTTGTATTTTCAAAAAGAAGTTCATATAACTAGGGACATACAATAAATATCTGCACTGATAAATTATTGACTGATTTTGGCCTGTCACAGCATATTATATTATAAGTATTAGCAATGAGCCGATAAATATCGGCTCTAATAATGTCTGATTTGACAGATGATGTCATAACATTTTATTTGAATTTTTCAGCAAAATGTTCTATAAAAATAAAAGTACGTTTGTTAAGTTTTTTGGTGAAAAAATGACTGAACATTTGAAGAGTCAGAGTTGTTCTTTGTTTTTGTTGTGATAATGATGTCAGTAAGATTAGGTTTGATCAGAGCTGTGGAGTATTACATTTTAGTTTTTTAATTAAAGTAAAAACTACAGGTCATATGAACTTCTTTAAAAATTACAAACGTGAAATCATCAGTTACCTTATTGGTATCGGCCATGTGAAGCAGATAATTATCACACTGCGATATCAATTACTATCGGCTGAAAAAAAACATATCTTCACCCCTACATACAGTATAATCTGTAGTTTAGGGACAGCTGAGGGAAATAAGGGCCAATATGTAGAGAGCGAAGATCAATGATTTGATATTCTGAAGTTCTGACCAAACCAAATTGAACTGACATCACTATATGACAACAAAAAGAAACAGCAGTTCTGACTCATCAAATGTTTATTTTTCAAATTCATCATAAAACTTCAGAACCATACTTTAGCTTTAATAGAAAACTTTCTCAAAAAATCAAATGAAATACTTTGGCTTATATACGTTGATACCAATGTAAACATGCAGTGGAAGTTTAATCTGTGTGTTAATCATCCAGCTTTTGGACAAATTAACTATTAGTTCAAACTATTTAAATATTTATGAGATCAAACTAACTATTTAGATTTCCACATTTCTTTTCTTATTATTTTACAGATTTATATTTTTATGACATTGCTATGACTCCATATATGAACACACTGAGCCAGAGATCAGGTGTGAGATTGAGAGAAGAGCTCAAACTGTTTACTTTTTTTTTTTTAGAAATGTCTCGATCTGGTGATCCGGACAGAAAGAGTGAGAGAAGCTCACTCACACTTTGAGAAGATCCAAACCCACAGAAAGTTTCAAAGCGAGAGCATCACTGTTACCATAGAAACTCACTACTACTGACCTCCCTCTGCTGCAGCGAGCCTGTCCTCCTGTTCATGTCCAGAAGGGAATTGCTAAACTCTCAGTAGATCATTGCTAAAGGGATAGTTCCCCCAAAAATGAAAACTGCGTCATTATCTATTCACCCTCATGCCGACTGAGAGTCAGGTTTTTTTTGTTAGTCCACAAAACACTTGTCACTTCCACTGTTTGGGAGATTCTGCAATACTGTTTCCTGTGAAACTCCAGCAGTGTTTTGTGGACAAAAAAACTAAACCCAACCATAAATCAGCATGAGGGTGTCTAGACGATGACTGAATTTTCATTTTTGGGTGAACTATCCCTTTAAGATTTGAGATTTTTCAAAGGTCTGGGGTTCCCCTCTAGACATCACCGTAAAAATCGACCTTGGTCTGAAAAAAAGAAAAGCTGCAATATTGCTCAGAGAAAGTCTGCCATTGATGTGAAAGCTTGTATTGTCTTACCTTTTGGGGGTCTGGGGTGACCTGATCCTCAGGCCTCACAGTTGCTAGCAAGAGAAAAAACAAGTCACACACAGAGATATATTGCCATACACCGCTAAATTGAGCAAGCTAGCGCACCAACATACAGGCAAGCACACACACACACACACACACACACACACACACCCACACACACATACACACACACACAATGATTTAACTTTTATTCAGAGCTGGTCCAGACCTCCATGGGGCCCTAAACAAAACTCTGCTAAGGGGCCCTCTGAACTGACCGGAGAGCCACGTAAACCATTTTCCACACAGTCACACCCCACAACAGTCCTCCGTCCCCCAGTTTGCTCCATCTCTCGGTCAAAGAATAAGATCTAAGAATAAGATTTATATAGAACAGAATGAGGTGCAACAAAATCAATATTTATTTAATAGAATATTTTGTGTAGAATCTTCAGATCAGTGAATATTGACATTAACATGAATAAGAAATGCTAATATATTAAAAATATAGAAAATACTAAAACATAACACTGAGCTTTGGGTCTGATGCCTGGTAATTAGTCAGTTAATTGATTTTAAATTCAATATTCAATCAATCATCAGTGAAAGTCAGTCCATTAATTTCCATCTTGCATTAGTTCAGAGTTGTAAACAATGGTGGACTGTAACTGAGTACATTTACATCAAGTACTGTACTTATTTTGTACTTTACTTGAGTTCCATTTTATCCAACTTTATTTCTTCACTACATCCCAGAGGCGACGTGAATACTTTTACTTTAAGTACATTTATCTGATAATACTTCCATACTTTTACTTCAGTAAGGTTTTGTGAATGCAGTACTTGTAGTTAAGTATTTTTACAGTGTGATATTAGTACTTTTGCATTAGTGAAGATCTTCCTGAGGAGTAACATCATGTCCATATACTGTCTGGACAGACAGACAGACAAACAGACTGGTCTCCCCAGAGGCTGCTGCGGAAATTGCTGCACGCGCATATGAACTCATGTTCTCGCGCGACGCGGTTATCTTCTCTGAGCTACAGATTATAAACGCCGCTGCACGTTGGTGCTCATCAAACGTGATAAAATAGTTTTCTTTCATTCTCACTTCTGTCAGACACAAAGTCACAGAGCAGCCTTGGATGTGTCTGTAGGCAGGACACAGACAGACAGACTGCAGGACAGCTAACATCAGACAGACAGACAGACAGGCAGGCGGGAGGAGCATCAACTTAACGATACTGTGAATGAATGATATCAAACTTAGGAGGAAACACACGTTTACCTGATTGCTGTTCTCCACGTTCACTATATGCTATTTTCTCTTTAGTTCTGCTTCATCCTCCCATCAAAGTTGTAAACACCGACACCCGCTTTGACACGAGGGAGAGGTGCTGCCATTGCGTACCTCGAAGGGCCCTACGCAACTTGCGTAGTGTGCGTATAGGGCTGACCGGCTCTGGCTGTGGTTGTGTGTTTGTTTGTCCCTGTAAGTGGGTTTTCCATCACGTCTAAGGTAGGCATTCTCACAACTTTTTGTGCTGCTTGTTTATCGTGTGATGTTGCCTCTGCTCCTCGCTTTGCAGCGTTGTTGGCCGGCTCATTTTTATTGTAACTTCAACCCGCTTCTATTTGGCCTTCAGTAACTTTTCTGGTCTCTGGTCTGCTGTTAATATAGATTGGAGGGATAGTTCACCCAAAAATTTAAATTCGGTTATTATCTTCTCACCATCATGCCAAATTAAGGTTGGGTTTAGTATTTTAAACCACAAAACACAGAACACTAAACAATGTTAACAAAGCAGTACACTGACATTAGGTCAATATGAGTAATTTAGTGCTGTTAAACCTAGTCTACACATGCAAAATGAAATTATATTGGTGGGATATCCAAATCTTACCCTGTCATTATCTCGGTTATTGTTTTGCAGTAAACCCCATAACCACTTCTGCTAAAGAAATTAAAGAAAGAGCATCCTGTTGCTTGCATACTTTCGCACAGCACCCTGGGCATAGGCCAAAACAGTGACGTGACATACATGAGACTGAACGTGACTGACCGCCATCATGCTGATAGATAAGATAAGTAAAATTAGGCTTGTGTTGTGGTGGGTGCTGGTTTTTTGTTGATGTTAGACTCTATTTCTAAGCTAACTTTAGCTTGTGTTGCATGCTGTTGGCATTGTAGTGGAGCTGAAGAAAGGCAAGGCACTCAGGAACATGCACATGAGTCATTTGTCTTTTTGTTTTTCTGTACCAAGTCCTTTACATAGAAATGAGTCAACAGGCTGTTACAAGCAACTGAGAGTCAGGGAGGGTCTCATTTTTTCCAGGACCAGTGTGTATGATTTAGGGGCATCTAGCAGAGAGCTTGCAGACTGCGAACACCTCATCTCACTCTCCCCTTCCAAGCATGTGGGAGAACCTGCGTAGGCCGTAAAATTTATGCAAATCGCAAAAAGCCATATCTTGACCCAGTTTTTGGTTTGTCTTTGCTGGGCTACTGTAGAAACATGGCAAGGCAACAATTTAGACCATTTTCAGGTCATTTATACACAAATGAAACATATTTATGAATAGTATATACAATTTTTGCCATATTCTGCCAAAAATCTGCATAAATCTTAAATACTGGATCTTTAAGTCACATTACAACCCATTCACACATTTGCAATGCAAAGTGACATGTAAATTGCTTCACATACCTTCAAATTTTGGGAGATTGTGTCAGCTGTCACTCTTACACTGGAACAAAACAGTGAAAGTTTATGTGGAAGTCAAACGGTTTCCAGACTTCATCATTTTAGTTTATAGAGACACATATGTGAAGTACGTCCGCATACAGTGCAATATATCATTGTACCACCACACAGAATAAAGGTATTTCACTAGCTGTGGGAGACATTGTTCCGTTATATTAGCTGAAGTCAGAGCTCAAAACTCTGTCAGGATCTCTAGTTGACAGTTTCAAGATCAGATGTCACTAGTTGTTCTGTAGCAGCTACATGGTCCAGTTAAAAACTGACAGCAACTTTTCACCAGCACTGCACTTTTCTACCTCTGCCAGACACATGCCAAATGATACAAACTTCTCCACAGTTCAACAGGTGCATTGTTGTCAAGTTGGTAGACTTTCAGGTGATTTTTCCTCTCCTGTTTTTATACAGGCTTACTGTATGTGTAGACTCATTTCTGTTTAGCCATCAAGATTTTTTTGGTGTGAGATGCAGAATTTCTAGAAGATATCGTCCACAGAGATGTCTGTCTTCTATTCAGTATGATGAGACTAAATGGCACAAGTCCTGTGGTGCACAAAGTGCCAAAAAATACGTTTGAAAAATTCAAAACACGTCTCTATAAACATGATCCAGTTACTCAAGATAATTCACAGACCTTGTTCTGAGCAGTTTCACACAGAGCTAGTACCATTTAGTCCCAGGGGAAAAATATGTATTTTCAGATTTCAGGTATCTGCACTTAAGTATTTCTTTTTCTGACAATTTTTCTTTTACCTTATGTTTTCAAAATTTTTAGTTTGAGGCGAATTATTGATTATTTTGCATCATTGTGCACCACTTTCCCAACATCAAGACAGATTACAATCTGAATAGCTGGGATAATAACATGCAAAATAGGCAATTCCTTTGTGTATTTATTAGTGCATATCACACGCGACAGACTAAACAACATGAAAATGATCTAAAAGACATAAAAAACAAAAAAGGAGACTTGATTACATAGAAAAGGTGAGGTTCACTAAGCATTGCACAGAAACAGGTGTTAGAAATGTCCTTCAGAGGATTACCTTTTACTTTCATCTTTTGAGTACATTTCAGAGTCTGTACTTTTTCACTTTTACTTGAGTAAAGAAGTTGAATCAGCACTTTACTTTTAACAGTCTTTTTTACAGAAGTATTTTCTACTTGAGTACAGAATGCAAATATTTTTGCCACTTCTAGCACATACATTTGCCTTAGATTGCTCTATAGATTTCAACTCCAAACAGACACTGACTTCTATTATAAGAGAACTTTTAACGTCCGTTTTACAATAAATCTGATATTTTCTGTCGTAAATATTCCACAAAAACACTCACAGATGCACCATGCACACTTGTGCTCACAGTGTGAACCCTCGTCTGTATCCAAACACAAACACACACACTTTCTGCCCTCAGCTATGCACTGTCAAACACCTGTGTGTATGTGCGTGTGTGTATGTGTGTATTTGTGTGAGGCAATGCGGAGGTCATGTCCAGCCCTACGGCAGTTCATTAAAATGCATGTGTTTTGGGGAATGTGTATGTGCGTGTGTACTTGTGTGTGTGTGTGTGTGTGTGTGTGTGTCTGTTACTGCTCTGTTCACATAACTGTTTACATAATTGATGAATATGATAATGACACAAGCTGGCACTGTGCTCATGTGGGCATTTGTGTGTACACTCGGGTGTTGGTCTCTCTGTGTGTGTGTGTGTGTGTGTGTGTGTGTTTGTTCAGGGCTGAGGCAGAGGATGCCCCAGTCGCATCACACACACATCATGTTGGCACTGACAGTTTGACCATTGACAGCACTTTGTTCTGTTGGCAGACAGACAGGGAGACAGACAGACAGGTAGACAGACACGCGGACAGCATATGGTGCAAGACAGGAGACCTGTGGACCCATGTGGTAGTTAGAAAAACACTTATTCCTCTTTCTCCCTCTCTGTCTCTCTGTCCCCCCACCCCCCTCCCCCCCTTTGGCATATGTTGTGTGTGGTTGGCTGTGCGCCACATGCCGATCTGATGCCCTCGGCACTGCCGGGGCTCCGTGCCACCTGTGCCACTCTCTCCCATAGCAGCCCCCAGCTCCCCATACACACACACATGCACACACATGCAGAAATACACACGAACACACACACACCCAAACACTAGCTCTCAGTTTGCACCTGTGTCTGTGGGAGAGGATTTCAGACAGGAGAAACACAGACATCAGATTGTCCTCTTGGTGAGTTCAGTGGCCTTTCTGATGGATTTTTTGACACAAAGTCTTAAAGATCTCAGAAGGGCCAAGTTCACTGTTCAACACTTTCAGCGTTTCATATTCTGTATAAAGGTGACATAGACCTGCATGTTTTTTTTATATATATATATATATATATATATATATATATATAAAATAAAGTTAGAAAAGCACATTGTCAAGACTAGAATAAACAGTACAATCCCTGCTCGGAGGGCTTTTGTTTTAGGTTTTATTTTAAAAAGTTAAAGATAGTGTGTGAGATTTATGGGTTTTTGTTGTTTTTTTTGGCAGAATATGGCAGAAATGGAAAATAATATTCTGGTATGTTTTTTAAAAATATGTTTCAATTAGTGTATAATTACCTTAAAATAAAAGTTGTTGTGTTTTTCATTGCCTTTGAATGAGCTGTTTGTATCTACAGATGCACAGGTCCTGTTCCACAGAGGCAAACATGTTGCACTGACGTGTTTATACAGCCCGGAACAGACAAACCAAACACTTGTGGTTTGCACAAGTTTTGCGGCCACCATGGGTTCTCCTGCGCGTTTGAGGGGGGAAGAGTGCAATCTGCAAGCCCACTGCTGGATGCCATTAATGGGGCTTTTCACAAAGTAGTCCCTGTGTACTGTGTTGTGGATGATTACAACAACATTATTTATGCAATATGCTGTGCTGTGGCCTGATTTTGTTTTGCAGTGGAAACCTCTTACAGTGGCTACATCTGTCTAGGTAAGATTAATTACTGTAAGCAAGTTGTTATTATTATTATTATTATTATTATCATCATCAATTATTTTATTTCTCATGCAGATTATCATCTAATTTACATTTGTATTTGTATTACATGAATATAAACAACTTCACTGTTCCTTCACCAAGAGTCCAGGCAGGGCTTCAACCACAGGTGCTTTCCCTGTGCCCATTTATTTCCATCTCCATCACAGCAGACTGTTTGTTGTTGTTTGAGTAACAAGAAAGCCTGAGGAACATCAAGTTTCACTGCTATGTCTCGTTGGGTTCTTTTTGGCAGTTTGTCAAAAGCTTCGAGGAGACACATCTTTCATTGAGAGAAAATGACTCTTTTTTTCCCGTCATGATTCCAGTGTGCACCCACCACCAGCCTCAGGTAGCTGTAGACGTCCCCACGCCATCCCATGTCCAAGAGCTACCCAGTTGATCCTGCCAGTAACGTATGCTTGTGGAAAGATTAAGGCATGCAGGTACACACGGCAGTACAGTCAAACTGCGAATGGCTCATTAAATCTGCTTCTGCTGGAAGCAGGCAGGTTGCAGTGAGGCAAAATATCATGGGAGTAAAGTTTTAAAAAAAAGAGAAAAGAATGTAAGCAGACTACTTTATTACTTTAAGCATATTATTTTCAGTAAATATCATAAGCATAAGAATGATTCTATCAGTCAATTCTATCTGAACCCAGATAGAAACACCTGGAATGGAACAAATGAGAAAATATGTCAATATGTCAAAGTGATAGTATGAAAATAATCCAACTCACATGTAAAACAAAACAATAAAGATAATAAATCACAATATTTCAACCAGTGGAAAACAGAAATCAAATCAATAAATAAATCAGGATGCTGTCATTTACTGAACAGATAATTTTAATTAGTCCAATATTAAACCCCAAAAGACAAACACTAACTTAAGACTTTGTGACCATAAACTCTATTGAAACTGGTTGTTATAAGAGAGAATGGCAAGAAAGAACAAGGAGAATCTGTACACATTGTGGAACAGGAGTTGAGGCAGAAATTCTGTTTCTCACAAGTTGCCCCAAATACAAAGAAATTAGAGAAGATTTTTCCCAAAACTGAACCAGAAAACCCCAGACTCTCTTACACTTCCTAAACACAGACTCAGTCAAACCCTTCTGGGAGAAGACATCTCTGCAACTGGCAGGAGACCGGCTGTTACTGCATGTCACAAAGCAGAACATACTTCAATGTAAGATACTTTTATTGTTCTTTTTCTCTTGTTCTGAAATGATATATATCATTTCATTCCATTATTTACAATTTACTGTATACTCTATTTTGTATGTTGTGTATATGTGAGTTTTTGCTTTGGTAACACGTTTGATCCAAAATGTCATACCAGTAAAGCCAATTCAAATTTTGAATTGAAGTTCATGCAGGAGATTATAGCACCTCATTTCAAGAAATACAACCTATCCATTTAATAAGATGGCACCTCCAGGAACTGGCAGTTTTGCTCACTTTACAAGTATGTCTGACAGCATGGTTCACAACTCTGTAGGCCTTTTGCTGTTGGAGAAAAGTGTTGGTCGATGCATGTGTGTGGTATAGGTTGGTGTGTGTGCATGTACTCGTGAAGCATGCATTGTAGAGGATGGGTGCAGTAGTTCACTCTGCAAAGCTGACCCATAAACAATTTTAAAAAAAGACATCAACACAGTGCTGTTAATATATATGCTTTGTCAATGCTAATAACAGCAGAAACCAGGATTCTACCGCAAAACAGAGACCACACATTTAACTGTCTGTGGGGAAAATGAAAAACCAGCACATCTGGCCCAGAGTTTCAGGGTGGATTGTCTCCTGGGTTTCTGTATCAGTCCAGATGTGCTGCCAACAGTACAGTGAGAGTACAGTCAGATTACTAAGGATTTAGTACACACACGTGCACACACACATGCTGACGCATGAACAAATACACACATATTAGTGGACTAAATTATGATTTGCTTTCTTACCAGCTCATGATGCTCCACTAATATCATATAGGCTAAAGCTGGTAATGTATTTTCCTGGTACTTTTTCATTATGCTGCATTCAGCTCAGAAATGCAGTTTGTTTTGGAAAGAGGACAACGTGAGTGAGATTTATAAAATGATTTGAGCGTGTGTGCGTGTATGTGTGTTTCAGAGAGAGAGAATGAGAGATAAAGGGGGGAGATAAAGAGATAAACAGAGCTGCAGGTTGCAAACTGGGCAGCTTAACAGAAAGAGGAACAAAAAAACTGTTATCTTACAGGCACAGTTTTGTCTGTCAGACACACACATGCACATGTACACAGAATAACTGCAGGCTACACCTTTGTTCAATCTCTGCACTGTGGAACAAACTCTAGTGGGCCCACATACAGCGTCACGCAGCAGTCATGTAGTCGGTCTTCAGTGGAAACATGATTCATCCGCTGAGCCTCCAGCAGCCGCACACTTTATGAGACACAGAATATGGTTTTTATTACCTGAGATGGTCTGACCTGCCATTTTGTCATCATCTGTCAACCCCATGCTGTACACAGTAAGTGTTCCACATAAATCCAAGCTAATCCCCAAATTCTCAGGTCAGCTTCCACAGCTGACCCACGCACATATGCACACACATTCCCAGCCAGGTTAGCGAGCTAGGCGGGAAGTAGCACACCTGACACCACTCCGCTGTTTCCCAGGCCGTGCCATGCCAAGACTAAAGGTTACCTCTTTACACACGCTTGACTACACACACACATACACACAGGCATTTTCGCCCCCTCGGATTAAGTCAGAATCTGTCAAACTGGCTTGGCTGGGCTGGCATTGCCACACCTGACGCTCTCACACACACACACTCAGGTGTCCCTGCGATAGTCTCAGTTGGCCGGAGGAATCTGTGGAGAGATAATTGCATCAGCTGTTAGGTGAGGGGACTGAATGGAAGATGGACAGGAGCCAGGATAGACTGAGTGCGGGCTAAATGGAAAATGATGTTGTTGAGAGAAAACCAATCTAATAAGAGACATACAACATTTTAAATAGTCACACACAACGTGTAGGATGGTTCCTAACCTCACCAATGTGATGCTAGATTGACTTTTCAGATTTGTTTGCAACTGTTTGCAACTTGTTTACATTCCAAGCGAGTAGAGGCAGTTTCTGGTTTGTTTGTTATGTGCTGTGTTATGGCAGCGCAACATGGTGTACTCCATGGAAGAGGAACCACACCCTCTCTAGATATAAATGAGTCATTCATAAAGAAAACAGTGATTCTTATTTTCAGCTGATTTTATACTCATGAAAACATACATATTAGTACAATTACTATATATTCAGTTTCTGACATATTCTGCCAATAGACTCCCTAAATCTTACACATTGAACCTAAACACAGATCGGTCTGACTGATGTCAAATAACAGTATTTACTTGTCTGCTTCAAGAGCTCCTATCATATAAATAAATACATAAAGTAAACAATAAAATAGGTGCCTTTTTTCTTTGTGAGGAATAACTGAAAAATGAATCTTAATGTAAAGTTTTCTAACTGCACAGAGACCTTCACGTTACTGTTTTAGGCCAGTCAGGTCATCGATCAAAACAATAGCAAATAAAAACAAATAACCAAACAGCCACCAACCAAAACCAAGTGCCAAAGAAAATAATCAACCCACAAAACTGACACATGCCAGTTCTCTCAATATGGTCGAACCACTTTATGAATCCCCCATAACTCACCTATGCAATATATCACATACCGTGTATTACAATGCAGTCAAGTCAAAGTCAAGTGTCATATGCACTTAAAACAAGTTGCTTTGTACAATGTTATTTAGTCAATAAAATGATTAATTTAAAAAACATAAAATTATGTTGATTATTTCTTTAACATATTGAGATCCTCTTGGATCATGTCTTCAACTGACATCACTGTCTTTCAGAGGCTGTAGGCTCAGTTTTAAAGCTGGTATCAGCTAGATGACCTACAACAGTGGTTTTCAATCGGGTCTAGGGACCAATTGGATTGTAGGCATCGTCAACAAAAACGGGAAAAGAATATTTTAACTTTTAGCATGTTTTTTGGAAGTTGGCACAACAAGGAAAGAAATACAATTGGCATTTGAATGAGTTTGATCATTGATTGACTGAGGACTTTATAACAATTTTTTAATTACTAAGAGGGTATTCCTTAAAATCAATTTATCTCAAATTATAGGTCCGTAATCCCTGACCTAAGGCATCCATTGTTACCAGCCATGTCATACTTGTTAGGAAGGGGGCTGTCCCTTGACATCTCACTTACCATACTGCTTTTTGCCTGCATACAAACTAGAAACCTAGTAGTATATGGCTTCCCTGGGTATACTGGCAATAAGTGGGTTTCAAAAGTGCTCTTCATCCAGTCGAATAGCAAAAATGCAATTCTTCCAGAGATCTCCAATTCTGATACCACACAGCATGAATCAAAATTGCTGCAGCAATTCATGATATATTATAGAGCACAGGAATGGCTATCATATACTTAAATCATGTTCTAAACTCAAAATTTTCAAAATTTGAACAGCCGCCTAAAGGGGTGGAGTGGAAGAGGTTTTAAGAGGGAAACATATCTGAATATCTTTTTTATCTTGACTCCAAGTATACAAACCAGAATCAAAAAGGCTCCAAATTTCTGGCAGCAAATTTTGATTTTGGATTGCCAAGGTTGGCCAAGGTTATGATTTATTTCTAAAACCTAAAACAAACCTCAAGTGAATTATTTTTATAGAGATGAAGGTTTAGGATGGTTTAGCATGGTTAACCCCCCTGGCACTTGACATCTAAGATGTAGCAGTACACTGGCCATGATAACAGAAAACTTCTCACAGATATGTTATGAACCAGTCGAAACAATCCGAGATCGTCTGATCAAAAGGTGAATAAATATTAGTTGTATTTAGTGCATAAATCACACTCGTTTTTGTAATTTATTTCTTTATAATTCTTTCTCTCAGACATTAGACACAAAAAGTTTAGTGACAGTTACTGTATATAATGGACTGTCATTAAAACAGGTGGCCACATAATGCATAAAAACACCAAAGCCTCAGGAAGTAAGTTTGTACTGAATGATATCAATAAGGAGAGACAAGCATTTGCGTTTATTTATTTATAGAGCGATTTTTACAAAAGTCTACTCGTAGCCATTGTACCTGCTCACAGACATGGCTGACCTCGCAGTTTCCAATAATTAATACAGAGCTCGGAAAATCTGCTTTCTGTTGTCCACACATGCCTGAGATCTGCTTGAAAAGACCTTTCAGATGTCCTCATTAATACCACTGAGACAATTGCAGGATTAAATTGCTAATTTTTATTGCGATTGATTGAAATTTCCACTGCTTTTAAATTTTTAATTGCTATTATTATTTATTTATTTTTAACGCTGCCAATTTCTGCACCTTTCCTGATTAACATTGTTACTTATTACTTTGTTTTAGCCACGTATTCTTCCTTAATCGCCACCTCCAAGCTTTTATCATGATTTTAGTTGTGTGTTTTCTTATTGTAAGTCTGTACCTCAGCACCATTGTAAGTGAGGGTGTTTTCCAAGGATTTAAATAAATAAATAAATGATATTATTCAGTGTACCTGGAGAGAAAACAGAACTATATAATTATGAGGGTCAGTTGTACCATAAATGTACCTTTAATTATGATGTACGATCTAAATTAAGCATTGTATACTCACAGTGAGTTGACTCTTTTTATTTACCAGAAAGCCATAATTCTTCTCAGTGTGGGTGAGAATCACTCATCATTCAGAAGAAATAATTGTTGTCAACATACAGCTCATTCCTTCTTTGTTCAGTTACCTGCAATTACATTGTTTAAAGCACCTCAATTTTTTTCTACTGATATTTAATTTCACAGTTGTTTGTTCATATTTCTCATGCCCTCAGGCCGTGATGCTTTTCTTTTTACAGTTTATGTAATTCACAGTGGAGAATAACAGGGTTTAACACGGATGTGTATGTCAGTGAGTGTCTGTCTGAACTTGCCCAAGCATGAACATACATGCACATGCATGAGTGTGTTAGATTTTTTTTATATGAAGAAAATGCACAAGCAGCTGACTAGAGCATAATTTTATTATTTACACCTGTAGTTTTCATACTGTGACAATCCAGAATGTCTTCTGTGAAAAACATTCATCATATACTAGAACAGCATCTCTCCTCTAGCCTTGCTGTGTCGTCTTTTTCATTTTATTTTTTCTCTCACATCAGTCTCACTTTTGTATTTCTCTCTCTCTCTGTGATTCTCATTTCTTTGTTGTCTCTAACGCCCATAAAATCCTCCTACATATACAAAAGTTTAAACACATAAACAAATGTGGACACGCATGGAGAGGCATCACAGTTTAGTGGCAGCATTCAGTCCCTGTAAGCCACCATCCAATTAAATCACCCCGTTCCTGCAGCTGTGATTTATCAGCCAATTAGACAAGTGGACAGGAAAAACATTACAGTCATAAATAAGAAACTGAAAGTCTATTAAAATTGATCAATATAAAAAAATAAAATAATAAACTTTACAAGTGGCAATAAAGTTTATAGATGAGACAATCTGCAGCCCGCTCTAGGCTGGAAGCCATAAGGAAAGAGGAAAGAGAAAAGAATTATACCGCTAAAAATATCCATATTTACAGCAGCATAAATCAATTTTTAACCAGCAGAAGCAAAAAAACTCAACAACAGTAACAGCTACAGCAACAGAGTCTTAATATACTGCTGTTTAATCAAGTCTTTGTAGACAACAGGTTTGCAAAGATCTCCCTATGCAACCAGTAAAATAAATAGGATAAAATAAAAGTACCTTATTAATTCCAGTGGGAAACTGGAGCATCACAGCAGCCAAGTTACACATGAATCACAAAACAAACATGAGGACATGCCAGTAAGTTGATGAGAAAAGCTCTGGTTCACTCTTATTGCACTTATAGTAGTGTACAAATAACAGATTTATCAAGAGAACCAGATGCTGTGTTCTAAGAGTATTCATTCATTTAATGAATTTTCTCATCATAATGTATACCAAAAACTTATTATTGCTTCGACAGTTTTTTGCATAAACATATGCATAAACATTACAGTTGTGGCTGAGTCATCTGACATAAATTAGGAAAAAAATAATTTGCTGATCTACTGCTCCTAAAGTATTTTTTTGTTACACTCAGAAATAAAAAAATAATTCACAGCTCTTTTTTTTCTCTCTCTCTCTTTTTTTTAGGCTGGGCCAGAGAAAAGGGTAAACACAAGTGTTACCAATGATACAAACTAAGGTCCCATTTTATTTAAGAGCCATTCCACTGAGACGATCTGAATTAATATCATTGGTAACACCTGTGTTTAACCTATTTCATGTCAAAATGGCTGCCATCTATTTAGATCACAGACATATGAACGCATGCTTTTAAACTGAAGGGATGGTGACACCTGTAAGAAATCTTCCAGCTTCCTATTCTCACTACCAGAAGTCACTGCAACTAATTTAGAAAACACTGCTAAAACTGAGCAGTAAAAATAGCTGAAGCAACTAAAAAGAAGGTGAATGGAAACAGGTTCTCTCTTTACTACATTTTTAAACCGATAAATAACTGAGCTAATGTGTTAACTAGCTCGTTAGCTAGCTAAAAGCTATAGTTAGCCAAAATGTAAGTTAGCTATTATCATACAGTAGGTTAGTTAGACTAATTAAGTTAGACTCATTAAAAAGGAGGTGCAAACATTTGTTTTCACTTGTTTATGGCCTGCTTACTGTTAAATATGTAACATATTTTTAAGCTAATTTAGTAGTTAAATTCTTAATTAGTACTTAATTTCTGTTTTGTTTTGTTTTTTATTACATGCTTTAGTATAATAATTCAAGAATTAACATGAATCTACGTCTGCTTACACAAAGTTCATACTTGACAGCATTCTTAAATATTTATATATTTCATGTTGAGAAAAAATATCAATAAAAGAGAGTAATGGTTGTAATATTGGCAAATTAACAGAAATTTCTCTTTCTCTAGTGTCACTGTAAGGCAATATGGGTAACTCATCTTGGAATACTGCCTGAACATTCCCAAACTGGAGGTTTTCCTGTTTTTCCCACTTTACCAACATGGTGTGAATGCAGCATCAATCAGGTAAGATAACTTTATTTTTTTTTCTCAACATCCTAGCGGTAATTTCAATGCTACTGTCAGGGGCGACTCAAAGGCGAGTTGAATGACGACAGACAGTTACAACTAATTCAACCGACTCTTGATACAGATGATTCAAAAAGGCAGGAACAACACAGTTGTAGTTAATAATGATAATGAGGGCTCACTTCATTTTGCTGACACACTAAGTCATACTTTTGTGCCAGCATGAATAATACCAAAGACCCTGGGACTTGAATGACACAATGAAATACAGCTTTGATTAATATTATTTGTTGCATCTGTGGTTGAAAATATAAATGTCTCCCATGAGAAGGTTCTATTTCACCAAAGTCCAGATTGGAACTCTGAACAGAAAATTGCACATACAGTCAACAGTAAGTATTTCGCCCTCTTGTGCACTGAACATTTATTTAGAGATGAAATTATTTTTCCTGGTGGACAGTTTTTTACAGGGAGGTAGGTCCCCTGCTGGAAGAAAGAGTAATTGAAGCCCAAAGTAATACAGGGGGGAGGAAAGTGTTGGGGGCAGAACTTGTTTATGTTGTACCATTTTTCAAGAAAATCTGCACTTCTACTTGAGACGTGCTGAATCATGAAAATGTTGAGATCAGTGAAGGTTTTGTTGTCAGTCACTAGCTAATTTCTATGGACAGAAACACTACAAAGATATGTACCTGAAATAAATTTTCTTGGTAACTAAGAAAAATATCAGTTCAGCTCCTCCAGTTTACTTTCTTTCCTCTCTCTCTTTATTTCCCCAATTTTACCAAAGTAGGAAGAACAAGCTTGTGCATTTGTATATTTTATCCTAACTTTCCTGAAAATTCAAATTTGTAATTGTCTAAGTGTTAACAGCTGACTATCATGCTTACATTTCACTTGTAACAGGGCAGTAGCAGCCCAGGGTCAGAAATAGCCCAGCATTTAAAAAAATAGCAAGAAGTTGTGAGCATGTTCCTTGTCAGGACCAGGAAGTTGTTACGGTGACCATCATTTTTTCCTCTGTTGTGCTAGTTGTGAGTTCAAAATTAGAAATATGGCATGCAGGTTCCCAAGTAATCTTTCATGAATGTGTCCCTGTACAGATTTTATTGTCAAACACAGCACTGCCATGGCTGTTGAGTGACACAGCATTGTGCCAAAAGTTGGCCCAGGTTCAGTTATTTTTCATGATGATGCTCCCAGAGCACAAACTGACACCTTCAGACTGCTTGTTATTTAAGATCAACAAAAACAAAGCAAACACAAAAAAGATATTAATACAATAGTATTAAAATAATAGGTTTTCTGTTGACTGAATTGTTTCAGCCCAATTCCCAAAGCAGACAGCGACAAAATTAACAACACTGTGGCAATTGGCAGTTGGTTCCCAGTAAGATCGGTAAATTTCTAGAAATGTGTGCACCAAAAATTGTAGTTTTCTGAGGGTGGTTACGCTCGAGGATGTTGGAAAGTTTGCGCAATTAAATAATAGAAAACTAGAATAGAAAATAGAGCAATACTTGGAGTGCATTTTAATACCCTTATTAGCATACTAGTTAGTATGCCAGAAAAAGACTTAATATGTCCCAATACATAGTATGTCAAATGTAGTATATCAAAATTACCAGGATGTCCTACTGCATCCAGTCACATTTTGCAGTATACAGGCCAGCATGCTTGTCTGGCTATTCTGACTCACAATCTTCTGCACAGCAAAAGATATGTCACCTCGACTGAGCAGCGCAGAGACATGACAGCTCACTGAAGCAGTGTTCCAAATCACATACTGTTTTTAAACTTCAAATTTCATGTTATGGACTGTGATTGATGTATAAGCAAGAGGTTCAAAGGTCATGTTGCAATGTTATGATGAATTAATATTTTAAGTACTTTGTAGTACACAGGCCAACAAAAAGTAAACGGAAAAAGTATATGATTCAGGACACAACATACGTCTCATGGCATGTTTTGTTTACAGGTTTACCCATTTAATTGAATTGTAACCATGCATTGCAATCAGCAGTGCGCTATTCCATCATATGTACAGATATTTAATTCCCATCCAATTAAATAGAAATTCAGTGAAATGATAACCCCCTATGTGCACAGTGCGTTCTCCCATCATATGTGCAGCCTAGTCGACAGTCAACACTACTGCACAGTCTGAGACAAAGGACTACATGGTTTTAATTAAAACTTGATTATATTACTGGAGTAATTATTTTTTATATTTTTATGACACTTCAAATGACCAGCAGCAGGTATTAGCCTAAGGTAAAGTACACAGCAAATAACCCCATGTTTCCATTTTATTCCTGTTCCTATTCCCATGTGAAGTTTCCACCGTGAATGTTTCTGGAGTTTTGCAACCCTAGTTATGAGGCCTTAGCAAAATGGTTATTATGCCAAAAAAATGCAGAGGATAAATTTACCAACAGGGATCAGTAAGTCTTTATAAATAGCAAAAGATACAGGTTGTGAAAACACTCACGTAGAAAATAAATCATGATTGCAATCAGTGAGGCAATTAAAGAATGACGGTGTTACATTCTGCGTTTACGGTCACGTAACGTGTTGGATAAGGCTCAGACGTATCATGATGTCCTCATTACCCGCACATATCTCACCCGTCGTTACCCTCTCAACATGCCTTTCTGTCTGCTCATAAGCTTTAAGTCTGTTTGTACCCATCACAGCTATGTTTCTCTTCCCCCTCTCCCTCTCTTTCCGTACAACATACCAGTGGAGTCAAAGTATCATACCAACACCTCAGCTGAGACACACTACAGTCCCACACATGGCACAGCACACACACATGCACACACACAACACTTTTTTTTTTTCAAGTTAGTAACGGGTCTCTATGAATGGCCAACCACTAGACTTTAAATAGACACACCTCTTACAGCATATCAGCTGACAGCGAGCCAAGCTGACACTGAGCAGTAATTCACCATCACTAAACCAAGACTATATGCTTCTTGGTTTCCTTACAGCTGTAGCAGCAGTGAGGAGACGCTGCTGATATGTTGTATGCTGTGAATGTAAACCCCTTCTATTTGTTCTGTAGACTGAAATCTGTATGGGATTTTCAATAAAGATTTTTGTTCACAAAGTGCAAACTTAATTATCAGGGGAAATGACAATAGAGGAGCTGCACTGTTTTGACACAAAGAACCAGATGAATGCACGCAGTAAACTGCTTTGTTTAAATTAGCTGTTCGTTAGCGATATACCTACTGCTGCATTTTTCCAGGTGTTTGCAATCTACCCAGAATAATAACCAGTCTTGTTCCCCGTCTCTTTCCCTCAGTGTTTCCTTAGAAACAACCGCTGCACAAAGGAATTAACGGCATTAGCCACCTGTTTGTTTTTCTGGTTCTCTGGTTCTTCTCTCTCTCTTAAGTGTGTGAATAGCTAATAGAAATACAAGGCCCTTCTTTTACAAGGTACCTGCTCAGTCCAGCAACTTTTCAAAAGCAGTAGGCTGCAGTAGTTACACAACATGCCAATATTTGTCAGAGATATTTCTGGATTCTGACTTATCTCCCAGTCCTACTTTTCTTTGGGAAAACGCAAATAGTTTTATAGACTGGTGCTTATAATAAATAATAATCTCTAGGTAGAGAGGATAACTGTTTGTTTATATTGTATATGTAGAAAATTTAATTGAATTTCACACAAGCTAAAGAAGCTGATTTTAATGATTTACATCATCTTTGTTGCACTGAATACTGTCTGTCTCTGTTTTTTTTGTTTTTTTTTGTCTGTACCCTCTGAGAATTACAATAACAAAACCATCTTTAGCACTCAAACAGCATCAGGGACTTTACTGTTACTGTTACTGTTACTGGTTAAGATATTTCAACAACTATTATTTCCAGAACTGTGATTGCCATGATTGTGGCAAACTTCTCTTTAACATCAGAATAAATTGCAGGGTTCAACATTAATGTTTTGTTTGTTCTTTTTGTCATTTTCCTGCTCAGTTTTTACTTGGCCCTATACAAATTGCTTTATTTAATAGTGAGTATCAGATTACAACAGAAACTAAAGTTCATAGTCATGTTCAATCTTTATTTAAGTAAACAGATCAGAACAAGGTCAAAGTGTGTCATACATATACATCAACTAACATTTTTGCATAATGAACGTACATAGTTCGAGTTTCACCCACATCCCCTCATGGCACCCAACTAAACTCCTGTCTCTGGGATGATTTAAATGCTGACTTGTGCTTCAGCTCATAACATTTGTCTTTACACACCATCGCAGGGTTCAACATTAGACCAATATTTTTCTCATTCTTTCTCACCAGATCCAGCATATGCTTCAGAAATCTTCTTGCCCAAAGTAGATTATTTTTACTTGCCCCTGCACAAATTGTTTTATTTATTTCCGGTTATCAAATAACAACAAGGACTAAGTTTATTGTCATCTTTATTCTTGGACTATTCTATGTCAGGCAATGTGAACTTTTTAGTGAACTGAGAAAGGCAGGAAATTTGGATGTTTGAGAGGCTGAAATGAGCATTTTCTGCCTCTTTTTGCATGAAAAATCTTTTTTTTACTACTAGTCTGGTTGGGTAAGTTGAGTCGCGTGGCATTTTACTTTCGCCGGGCAAGCGGGCAATGCTTGTGGTGCAGCCTTGCATTTTCTCGCAAGAGGCTGATCAGGACTGCACAGGCATAACTCTCAGCATAGAAGAGAAGGAAGCAATATGGCTCACTTCTCAGCTAGTTCCATCATCCGCTCCGGGAAAAAAATGTGTTTAATTGTTTTTTACCGCTTGCCCAGTCAGGCAAATGAGTTGCTCTATTTACTTGCACGACAAGGCATTTTACTTGCCCCTGGCAACCTGGTAGTCCTTATTATTGAGCCTTGTTGAGAACAAGAACTCAAATTGTAATAGTAATTCAGCATTGGATCTAAAAGGTGCATATTTTTTTGTGTTAGTCTCTAATTGAGATCCTGGTCTGCACAGTTATTTGATTTTCTTGGTGCTCTTGCATGCTTAATATTGACTCCTTCGTTAATAACTTCATCATATTTGGATGGGACTAGATAGACTCCTGGTTGATCCGTATTTGTGAATCATATCAGTGGTTCTCCCTGAGTGGGTGTGTGGTGAAGTAATATTTGTCAGTTGGTTTCTTGCAGCAAATACATTTATTCATAGTTCAGTTCAGAATTTAACCTTATCTCTGTTCTACCACCTCTGCAATATTGATATGTTATGCATGATTAGGCCATTTACTTTGTACCAGAATTCAACAATTGGCCAGAGGCTTTGCGCTGACTTCATAAGATCACAAAAAGCGAATTCTCCTAACATTACTAAAAATGACTGGTCTTCAGAATCAACAAATTTTGACACCAGACAATTTTAGAGGAAAAGCGGCCCAAAAGAGCCCTAATGGACTGATCACTGTCTGTGCAGTTTTCCAGCCCAGTCTCCTAGAAATTTAATTCATATAAAACTAATTTGTAACATTATTAATATTTAACCTAAATGACGATCTTTCTCTAACCTTAACCAAAGTGTTTTTGTGGCAGGAGGCTGGACTGTGGTGTTAAAGTCCTGTACTTTATATGACCACCATCCACCCCAGCCACCTCCCTGTGAATCCAGCACATTATATAAATTAATTGTTTCATATAAACGTTGTCTGTGATCATAATCCTGGCAGGTGTAAGGCTGTCACTTCTTATGAAAACAATTTAATAATATACAAATATAATTTTTAGAGGACAGGCTTCAGTTTTCACATAGTCTCACTTGCTTTGCACTAGTCATTTTTTTTAAGACGTGCAACTATGCAGTCCTGCTGCCATGTGACATTGTCAGCAATTGCAGTTAAAATTTTGGAGGGTGTTGAACAAGACTGTGCAAAAGTTTCATCAGGTTTAACTGACCAGCTTGCACACACTTTCCGCAACAACGGTGCCATTTTGTCTGCATGCCAAATTTGATGTTGTTTTGAGAGCCCTGCCAGCCTGAGCTGTCTGTGTTTGTGCTTACTACAATCTGAAGCTTCTGGCTCTGGAAAGTCGCCTGTTTGCAGAGTAAACAGTGGAATTAGCTCAATGCTACAAGCTACACACTACAGGCTAATCTACATGGAACGCTCACATTCTCGTATTTTAATTGGCTAATGCAGTCTGCTGCTGGAAGACGTTGTGTTGCGATGCAGCAAAGGTTGAACCGAGACTATTTTGTTGGAGCCCTGAGCAGCATCACCCCTGCTGCGCTGAAGCCACAGTCTCATAGAAATGAATGAAGAGGCTGCGTCCCGTGACGCAGTGCTGCTGGTGGACTGAACGCTGCCTATAGCAGAACAGAACTGGTAGTTTGTGTTTAACCTTGGTCTCAATGTCACTCACCAGCCTCATGTTTCTCCACAACCCAGCAGTCCTCCCCTCTTCCTCCTCTCCTCTCTTCCACCCCACAACACCACCACCACCACCCGCCCTCAGTTGGTGTGTTTGAGCTTCTCAGCAGGGGGCCTGCAGTTCCAGAGATATGTGGGGGTGGTGTGTGTGTGTGTGCGTGTGCGTGCATGCGTGCGTGTGTGTGTGTGTGTTTG
>JAJHUR010112404.1:0-30396 GCA_027495735.1 Lutjanus campechanus | reverse complement strand
GGAACACACACACACACACACACACACACACACACACACACACACACACACACACAGCTAGTTTGTCTCAGAATAGCTTCCTCACTTCTTGATGACATTCTTCAGCCTGAGCTCTGTTGAATAGTTAGTGATAAGACAAGTGGAGATTAATTTGTTCTTTATTTGTTGCTTTTGTGCTTTAGACATATAAGTAGATTTTTTTCCATTGTGTTTTTTAAAATGTGTGAAAACCCTGTGGTGGTGTGCCTGTGAAATCATGTCTATAAAACGGTAAAAATTACATTTTATTATTATGTGATTTCTGGATTATTACATGAAATTATTAGTGGTGCACAGACATGTTATTATTTGTATCTGTGTGTGTTCAACCAATAAAATTATCTGTCTCTCTATCTATATTCAGATAGGAGACCAGAAGTGGGCGTGGTTTACACCAGAAGTCATGTTATATCAGGCAAATGTTGTTTTTTCTAACCTAATATTCATTGGCAATGTAACTGCTGCCTTCAAAGCATCAAAAATGATTTCATATTGGCATATAATTAAATATTTCCACATCCTCACACCGTATTTTTCGTCTGTCATTCTATCACTTTTTGTTCTAGCTAAACTAAATTTTATGAACTTTCTGAAGCCCAGCACCACCTGCCTCCCCTTAACTGGGGGATATTGAAAAATCAGAAACTTAAAACTACAACAACAACAAAAATTCAGTTTAGTCCTGGAATTAGAAAGTCTGTGGTTAAGCTATACAGGTATATGAAAATATTTATCTAACTGAAGCGACTAATCTTGGTGCATTAAGATTTATTAAGTTAGATGCAGCCTTTTTAAGTCTGTCGAGTCATGCAGCTGACTTACGAGTAACTTCGGATAGAAGAAATATCTCTTTCCACTGCATTGCTTGTGCTTTCCCGAATAGCATATTCCCATTCAGGTGCGTCTCTAGTGATTATTAAGTCTATAAAAACAGGAGGGACGTGAGAGACAAGATGTAACAGACGAAGTTTAGACTGCTTGCCTACAAATAGAACATAATGTGCTCTCTCCCTCCCTTTCTCCTGTCTTCGTGGACTGTCTCACTGCAGGAAGATAAAGCAGAAAGACGTCTCAAGAATCCCTTTAAAGGAGCCACCAGTGCGTCCAGGGACCGGTGAGCAGCATTCAGAGACCAGCACTCGTCCCCTGCCCGGAGTCTGAGGAGCAGCAAACTGAAGAGTTGATGCATTCAGAAGCCAGTAGGTCATAGCTGCACTCCGAGGCTCCAGGCAAACACATCACAGACAAACCAGAAAGGCACTCTCTGGCTTTCAATATTGATCACTTCTCACACATTCACAAACACACACACAGACACACACATCACATGTCAGAGAAATCAATGAACAGACAAATTTACACTGGCTGTGAACCAAGTAATTCTGGTAGTATTTGTGTTTTTTGAGTTTATGTGAGATTGAGTGTATATGCATGACAGAAAAACAAGAGGAGAGAGTTGAAAAGTTGAATCCAGAAAGTTCTGTGAAGATTTTTAACAAACGATTGGGGAGGTGGGGGGAGACTATATAGAGAGGAGGCGTAGAGGAGGCGTTGACGAGGCGTTGTCGGAAGGAGAAGAGAGGAGGGGATTAGGGTTGGCGGTTCGCTGTCGAACCAGCATCGATACAACGGCAGCATTTGCCTAATCCCCTGGTAATGGGAGCTTAGCAGCCTCCTCGGACACACAAACACTCCCACTGCCTCCACCTCCGCTCTGCTCCTCTCTTCTCCTTTCCTGCCCTCTTCCCTCCTCATTTACATAACATTAGAAACATTAAGGCGGCCCCAACAAGGCCCCATTATGTGCGTGTTGGTTTTGGGTCCCATTGCGTCGGCCCCAAGGCTTTGGAGAGGAGAGGAGCAGAATGAGTCAGGACATCACAGAGGCTTGTCCACTGTTTTGTTTGCTGGAGATGGTTTGTGTGCCTCTAAAGGACTTATTGAAAGGAGAGAGACAGAAAGAGAGGAGGAGAAAGTGATTAATGGTCTTCTGAGAGTCCAGAGCGAGTGAACTGATTGCAGATGTGTGTGTCTAAAACATCAGCCCCAGCATCCTGAAAACACACAGGCTTCAGTTAAGATTGGTGCTGTCTGTTTTTCTGATAATTAATTAGGCTGAAGTAACATAAAAAGCACCGTGGCAATGATATTTCATGGACGCTTTTTGGCACCAGAGTTGTTTTTCAGAGCTGAAGTTCAGACATCAAGGTGACAGAACTGAAAAACAGAGCTGAGCTTTTCACCTAACACTGTTTACTCAGACTGATACCAATGCACACCTTTATTACCAAGAAACTATTGAATTTACTTAATTTACTTACCGTTTTAAACCATATTTTTCTAGCTTCAAGTTTGATGTTGATAAATATAGTAATATATTGTACAAAAGTGCTGCAAAATAGCTGTCTTTGAAATTTAAAAAAGGATCACAAAGCTAACAGTTGATGCAAAAATTTCAGTGTTCAGACCCATAAAATTTGTATTTATGACTTGAAAAGGAGAAATTCTTTTACTGCCTAAGTCTTTGGGCGATAAATATATGTATTATTTCTAACAAGAAAATAATTACGTTAATTTAAAAAATATATGGAATGATGCAAATAAGACAAAATAATAATGTATGCCACCACACTAGAAATGTATCCGGAAATAAACAATAATAATTCACAATATATGAAAAAAAGTGTTCATTCTGAAAGAGCATTTTCATGATGTTACTTTTATGATAATTTTTTTCTATAACAAAAAAAGGAGGCCTTACATAGAAGGAAGTGTGGCCCTATCAGTCCAGCATTTCTTTATTTAATAACTTAATCTATATATTAAACCTGAGGCAGCAGGAAGGGTTTCAGTAAAGCTGATATCTCCTCATCATTTTACAGCAATAATACTTCCTGGAGATATTCTGTAAATAATAGAATTAACTAACATTGTGCACAACATTATTTTCCTGCTATCTTTCCCTGTTCAGCATGTATACAGATTTTGATGCATGTTAATATCAGCCATTTTGATTTTAACAAAAATAATACAGATAATACACAGTGTTTCGTGGTCGTCACTGAGTGAGGAAAAAAAAAGTTCATATTGCAAACATTGTCCACCCTCGATCATCATATAGCAATTTATAGAAGAATATTAACAATGTTTTTCTTCCGGATTAACATAAAGCATTAAATATCTTACAGAAGAGCTGCAATGATTTGTGAATACACTTCAGTCTGTTTTGGTAATTTTTAAATAGACTTTTTAAAAATTGGCTTAATGTTATTAAAATGCCATTGGAACATAATAACAATCAAGTGTGTCTGAGGTTTAGTATAGACAGATACTATAACGCAGACCAACAAACTGCAGTGTCACAGTCATCACTGACATGCTACCAAACACCTCATGTATATTTGTGAAAGTGGCAAACAGCCTGCAATTAATCAGTCTTACAACAACAATGAAACAGCAGAGAAGGAACAGCAACAGTGCTCCGTGTTTCTCTGCTTTTTATAACTTTCCTCTCTTCCTCGCTTTCATTTTAGTCCCATAAAGCAGAGTTTTCAGTTGGCTTCAAAGCTCTGTGCCGAGCTCGGTTGGGGGCCTTCAAAGCCCCCTGTCTGTCGGCAGGTTTAGGCACAGAGAAAGCTTCTTGTTCTTTAAGGATTTGGCTCACAAATAACGCCCAGCCAGGGCCAAGGCAACTAGCTTGCACCCTGACAGGATAGTAGACAGACTTCTGCATTTTAGTGATGTGTTTTGGGGGCTATTCCTGCAACTATCTGAGTGAGTACCTGCTCTGTTTAGATTTGTTCTGCTCTCTTCTCATGTTTTCTCTGCTGTCCTCTTCTTAGAAATGCTGTCTGCTTTCAAGAAAATTTTCTTGTGAATGCTGCCGGAACTGTTAGATATTTGCTTTAGACTAAAGCAATACATCTAAAATGGGTTTCTAATTTAAATATGTAATTATTTTCTATTATTTCAATAAAAATAGCACTATACTAAACTGCAATAAAACCAGTGTATTTCAAAGACAAAACTATCTTTTAGGTATAATGGATATTCTCTTGATGAATCTCAGTTTGAAAACAATTAATTTTTTTCTGCAGTGAGGAGTTCAGTGCATTAGCATAGGCCAACATTTTAATTTTCAGAGCAACACTTGTTTGGCTCGATAGTTTGTTATGAGGTCTCAGAATAAGTCCTAAAGTAATCATGACACTTATGAGATCTTTTCCTAACAACGACATATTTTTCTTTTTTTAATCTCTATACTCCTCGGAGTGAGTACATGTGTAGCGTTGTGATGGTAGTTGATATTAGATTTTTGACATCAGATAAATGAAATCACACATTTATGCTTTAATTTGTTATGGGTCAGTGCCTCTATCTTTGCTTATATACACCTTTCACGCTTCAAGTCTCAGTGAAATGTCAACTTTCACTGAAACAAAACAACAGGTTTCTTAGCTATATACCATGAAAAAGGGAGGAGACACAAACTTCCTCTGGCCAATCATCGACAGATTCAAGTTTGGTTTAAAAAAAAAAAAACTGACAGCGTGCTTTTCTGCAAGGTGAACATGTAAATCAAAGTGTTGATATTTATGTAGGAAATAAGAAAGAGAAAATCTATTTATTAATGTTAACACTGTATATTATGGACTAATTTTGCAGAGAAAATTCTTTGCAGTTATACTGTATGGTATTATTCAGGTGCACTGACATTACAGTCAGTCAGTTTTCTATTACTTTGCAGGACTGGTATATTTATGCCTCTTTTTCTTGGTAAAGATAACAAGTTCCTATCCGAAATAATAAACAATCCCAAGTAAGTGACTGTTTTGTGAGTTTACTGGCACATAACTGCAGATATTGCAGTGATTTCTCTGTGTGTGAGATGAGTTTTAGTGGGGTTATTGCAATGTGTTTGTTGTATCATATGTGCATTATTGTGCTGTGCACCCTGCTGTGTAGAGGTTAATAAGATGAGACTGCACCTCTCCATGTTAGTGCACACACAGGATGATGTAGATATTATGACGGGTAGTCACTGACACAACAGAATTAAACACTTAAAAATGAACAGATACACAAATATCACCAGTATTTGCGCTGGGGGAAAGTTTATTTCATCTGTTTGTGTTTACGCATTTTAGTGAGAATATTATATAGTGACCTGTAGTGAAACTTAGAGTGATACAGCTGTGCAAACACCTGAGAGTTTCTGTAGTCTACTGTCAAAATGCAGTGATTTTCTTATTCTTATGCATATTTTATTATTACTTAATTTATTGCTCTTCAGTGATTGAACATCCCAGCCAAAGTATTTTGATTGTACCTGTATTATCAGAGTGATATCTTGAATCTTGAAAATATTAGACCTACAGAAGAACGGATCTTGGGGATTGTCAGCCTACTGGTTTTGTTTCTAATGTTTAAAGGTGGATGTCAGAGTCAAAATGATGTGCAGCCTATAGTGAGTGCTCTGTGTTAATGCAGATTGACCTTGACATAACATCCTGAGTGTCATTATTTTCTAATTGCTAGTTTGAGAGAATATAGGCTGGTGCCTTTGGCCTGCTTTGGACTGCCTGTTGTGTTTCCGTATTTCTTGGACGAATATTTAAGATCCAATTACTATGTTTTACTATTAATGCTTATAACACTAACATTATATACATAAAATATAAAGTGATTACCACATCATTATCATGTACAGGACTTTGCTGTGCCTGTAAAGATTTCTAATAATTTGTCAGGAATAAATCACTCACTACTGCTGAAAAATATGAAAGACAGTCATTATTTACAACTAGTTAATTTAAAAATAGTATGAAAATTTAATATCACAATTATACTGACCAAAATGATCATAGTTATCAATATTATTGCGATATTGTTAAAGAGCACTGAGAATGTTCACAGAGTTCTGATACACGCTGTAATAATTTCATCAAGTTTTACATTGAAAGCTTCTTTGTGATGTCAGTTTTTTCACTGACACAAAACAAACCCACGTTGCTGCTGCGCCTGCGTCTGGGAGACTGTTGCTAACATGGGTCGATGCTGGACAGTATTTTAAGAATGGTATTTGCAGTAATTAAAATTTGAGACTCATCATTGGGAATATTATCGTGAAAGTGGTTATAATTTCATCCCTATTTACAAAATCGTCACGCGAACACAAACAGGACAACCTCTACTTTAATCTGTGCTGTTAGGTTGCTCCGGCCTGACTGTGGTGTTTATAAGGTCAGTTCACGTGGAATTAAAAGACAGTATCGCTTTGGTTCTTCTATTCATGGGTCATGTTGATACGTACGTCTGTATTGTACTGTTGTCTTGTTGTCTTCTCTGTGTTCCTTTCACTTGTTTGGCACTGCACCTGTTCTGCAGCTCTTCACATTGTGGATTTGTCCACAACTCTTGCTCTTTACCAGGCTGCAGAGGATCACAGGATTCACAGACACTATAGCCTTTTCTGCTGGTGCTCTTATTGTTGCTCGCTTTGGATCAGGGCGTCAGCTAAATGCCTAAATTGTAATTGTAAATGGTAGGCCTGCCCACATGTTAGCCCAGTAGTCACAGCACTCTTAAGAAAGCAGTGCTGAGAGGCTGACGGGACGAGATCGAAACAGGCAGCCATTATAATCAGTCATTCAGCCTTTTGGAGTAGACATTCACTGTTTGTGGTTTGTTCTAAATTCAAAGGGAACCTCTGTGACCTGCTGGCTTTCACATCGGCCTAAAACCACTCCGCTCTCCCTCCCTCCCCCTTCGTCTTTTCCTGCATTCCCTCATTCTCTCAAAGTCTCTGCCTGACGCTCTTTATTTTATATAGAAATACTTAATTCTTTTCTAAATATGCAACAGAAGACAAAGTTTGCAAGCTACATTGATGTTATTTGAAGTCAGAACTTATGATTGCATCTTCAGTTGATAATACTGTATAATTCGTATTATTTGTTTTCTCTCTTATCCAATACCAAGATTTTCTTTTTCAAAGATTCGGCAGTATTATGATCAGTCCCTTCTTTAATTTAACATTGTTCTCAGTGGTCACTGAACTCTTGATTAGATTTCAAGCCTTTTTTCTAGCAATAGCAGTTTGGTGCTTTTTGGATGAAGAGTTGATTTACAACTTTGCAAATCTTTCCTTTAACATATTTAATGGTTGTTTGTGTTACGCCTTTTATTTTCCACTGCAGTGTGTAGCTTTGTTTAACAGTCGGAGATGGAAATCACAGCTGTGCTCACAGTGTGTTCCCCTGTACAAATTTAAATATGGACGGGGGTTATGTGAGGAGACGTGTGGGAGTGTGCGTCGGATGGATGCTAACCAATGAGTGGTGCCCAGAACTACATGCTCAGTATTTTAGGTGGAGCCATAAAAAAAAAAAACAAATTCTGATGAAATATGATTGCAGTATTTAATGTGATGTTTCAGTAGAGGAAGAAACAGCACTTTTAGTTACTTTTAGAGTATTTTTGTCACCTGTATTATCCTCAGAATGAAGCTGTAATTCCAGGTTATCTCTAGGGTTTGATCTAACTTATTCCTATTCACAGTCACAGTGGAGGGGGGCAGGGACTACAGTCTTTCCCAGCATGCACTGAGCAGAGGACAGGGAAAATCCCAAAGCAGGTCGCAAGTGGAATCATATGGTGAATATGGATAAACAAACACTCACACTCAGGGGTAATTTAGACTCTCCAATCCTCCTGTGTATGTTTGGGCTATTGGAGAAGGCAAACACAAGTGGGGAATCATTCGAACTCCACACTGAAACGTACTAAATTAGCTAACCACTGAGTCGCTGTGCTGCCCTGGTATTATTATAGTCACACCCTGTCTCCCTGTCTCCCTGTCTCACCTTTCCTCCCTCCCCCATTTCTTTCTTTCAGGGGAATATGTCTTGTGTGTGTGTGTGTGTGTGTGTGTGTGTGTTTGTCACTTCTCCAGCAGACTGTGGTTCTCAGCTCTCCGCTGTGCTAATCATATTTCTTCTTGCAAGTTGTTAGCTCCAGCAGGAGGATGGGAGGCAGGGAGTGAGGGAGGGGGGTAGAGAGGAGAAGGGAATGTGGTGGATGAACGAATAGAAACAGCAGAGGGGAGAAAAGAGGAATGCGAAATGAAGAAAGAATGACAGAGGGAGAGATGGGAGGATAGAGAGTGCTGTAATTAGTCAAGTTTTGCAGTGGTTTATAACTCAGACACATTGTAGGGATACGTTGTTGAAGGTTACCTGAATCTCCCTCTCCCTTCTTGTCCCCCTCTCCCTCCCCTCCTGTCTGCGTCTCCCTCTCTATCTTTAAATAATGCAGCGTGAGAGATGGTTCTTACATACTGAGGAGGTGTCAGCAGACAGTTATGGGAGCGTCAGCGCCGTCGCACCTACCCAAATGACACATGCACATGAGCACATCCGCACAGGCACACACTTCTGTCATCTCTGTTTAGTGTGTAGCTCGACTCTGCCACGTTGAGCAGATAATTAGACGGGTTTATACTGTTAACGTATAGCATTAAGGCCCGAAAACATCAAATAAGTGGTAATGCCACACATTTATACACAAACACATGCTGAAAAACACACTGGAAATGCCAAATAAATTCAAATGTATCATCTAAAATCTAGGCCATTTCAATAACATGTTTTCATTATTGTACAAGTTAAATATTTCTGTAAAAATGTATTATGATTAATGGTACAGATCATTGATATAATGTATTATAACAAGAATATAACAGATATTTCAACAAGGAAAATACAAAATATACATTCATAGATTCAGTGCTTTATTTTATTACAGTAAGGAATGACAATACCTTATAGTATGTAGTATATATTGTGTTTAAATTGTGGTGAGCATTGAAATACATGAAATATGATGCTACAACTGTTAATAATTAATAATTGTCTATACATTTACAGGATAATGTTTAAAGTTTACCGTCAACTCGTTTTCACTCTGAATTGTTTCTCATTTTATTTAGATTATTTATGACTTAAAGATTATTAAATTTCACATTACAACAGAACAAACCCACATCATATCAAAATCTAGCAACACAATCACCAAACATTTATTTTTATTTCATTAGGAACACATAAGAAGGTCATAAACCAATGCACCCACACCCACAGGTGCAGAATAGATATCTGTTTCTATCAACCTATAGTTGTATGTTTTTCTCAAAATCTCCTATGTTCTCAAACAACATAGATGGAGAAATGATCCAGTCTGTGTAAATGTCAAGATATGATAAACTATACAGCTGGACAGTAGTTAAATTTACTGAGCTCTGAAGCAGTAGACAGTCATTTTGTTCCTGATTCCAGATCTAAAAACCCTAAAGGTAAACTCTCATTCAACCTGTGCAGAATTGACTGAAAATGACAGAAACAAAATGTCAGCAGCACTTTATGTTGATGAGATATCAGCAACATTTTGATAAGAATTACGAGCTGCAAAATATGTTTTAATATTTGCAGGAATCGTGGTGGCAGTGACAAAATATTTTAGAGGACAATGTGAATAATTGTTAATCATATTTGATTATGTGTGATGAGAGGGATTAATAGCAGTAGAGCAGAAATTATTAAATGTATTCTTTTGTTTGATTAGCAAAGATGAACTCAGAGTAATATGGTCATTTCCTTTGCCTTCAGGGGGTCTGGGATAAAAATGTTAACATCAGCCAAAATTTAATGTGATTTATATTAGGCCATTATAATAAGGCTGGATGCTGCCAAATAAAATAGAACCGCTTTTGTTTAATTATTGTGTTCCAGCCATTTATTTATACCATTATTTCTCAGGCTGTTTGCCCATTGGCTGGCCTACTACCTACTATATAGAAACTGCATGAAACCATAATGTAACCTTCCAGTCACCCAGGTTTAACTGAGCCTGTCGTACAGTACAGATTCCCCCTGTTTCAGAGCCTCCTGTGTTTTATTTTCACTTCCAGGAACTGCTTTTTTCTTGGCAAATATAGCCAGACACTTTTTTTTTTGTCTGCCTGTCAACACTGGATCTGTTGCTACTTCAATAATCTCAATGTCATATTTGTATTAGGCAAATATCTAATAATAGCCAGTCTGTTAGATAGATGGTTCTTGCCAGGGTTTAGATGCAGAGAGCTGTTTCACACTGTCACACTGTCAGGATCCCTTGAATACCGAGCTGATGAAATGGCTGCCTATAACACAATTTGGACTCAATTTAATAAACAATAGACAACACATTGGCATTGTATTACATTTTTGCATGCCTATTATGCACTCTCTTTCTGAGGATGTTTAATTGCACTGTGACCTTGGAGTGACACAATGAAGAACATTAAGAAAAGCAAAGTCAGCAATATATAATTACATTCACTCCCACCGCGGTAACAGTTTATTAAAGGGCAATACTGGAATTAGCTCTGTGCTGCTGTGATTAGACTTGGAATATGAATACAATGTTTCATCATTTATGCTAATTTTAATATGAAGCACACGTTGCAATAATGTTTTCGGAGTTAAATTTGTTAATGGTTCCACGTTCAGTGTGTACGGGAGTATTAAACACCTAACAAATCACAAAACTATGTGACGGTAATACAGCAGAAAATAATGTGGTAGAATAGATTATTATATTATTAATACTAAGGGGATATTTCCCATATCATTTGAAAGGAGAGTATCACCCACACGGCTTTGTACCCACAGCCGAGGCGAGGCTGCCTTTATGCATAATTCATATTTCCATATCGTCATGGTGATCATGTGCAATGAGTGTTTGCTCTCACAGCAGGGGAGCTGGTTGGTGGTGGTTCTAGTGTGTGTGTGTGTGTGTGTGTGTGTGCCTGTGCCTGTGTGCGAGGTGAGCTGCAGGGAGGGTGTGTGTAAAGGGGGGAGCAAGGTGTCAGGGGGGACAGAAAATGTCCTGAAAGAGAGGAGGGGGAAATGGAGAGGAAAAGTGTGACTGGTTAAAATACTGACTCCGTATTCATCTTAATTATCCTCTGTCTCAGAGCGGGCCATTTTCAGATTTTTCTAACTACAGTTATTTTTACACAGTGGAGATAGGCAGCAGGAATGGGATAGGGATGCTGCGAAACAGCTCAGAAATAGCCTGTGAGTCAGATTTGTACTCACAAAGCTGCACACCTCTACCCTGTGATCCCCCAGGATGTTTAGTAGGCATATTAATTGATTGCAACCCACTGCTTTCTAATTATACCAGAAAAAGTCATATAATTATTAATTGTAATTATTCCATCTCCCCTTCATATATTAACTGGTAAAGCATTCACTCTTTTAAGACTAAAATATTAAAGCTTGTGTCAATGAATTCATTGTAACATAAAAATAAAACATACTATGTAATAATATTATTTTTATAAATGTGCAGTATCGCCTCCTAAATTTCACAGTAGGTTTTAAATGTCGAATGCATTATATTCCCTTGCTGTTATTTAATTATTGGTATGATTAGCTGTTCTCACTTGTTATCTTGAATCAACTTCATGAAACTTTTTGTAACATTTTGTAATAGACTATAAGAGGCTGTTGAGCTGACAAATACACAGCTACAAACGTGATGAAAAATTGGGATTCTGCTGAAAACAACAGTATGAATAAGACAAAAAAAAACCTCACCTATGTTCTAGAATAACTGACCACAATACTCACAAGATAAAAAAAGATGGAAATAGCAGAAATAGTGGTGAGGCCTGACTTCCTATATTTGGTTTGTGGAGTTTCCCATCAAAAACCAGCTCATGACCTTTGTTGCACAACACTCCCCTCGCTTTCTTGTGATTCTTGCCTCCTGACACTGTACGAAAAGCAGAAATACTGTTCGAATGATACAGAAAAAAACTGGAAGTGTTCAGTGACCTTCACATTGACCGCCTAGTTCCTATAAGCCGTCAGTTTAAATAAACCACATTCTTCTCTCTTCATTTCTAAAATATAAACCTTTAGCAACGTAAAAAAAAAAAAGTTCAATAAAGTTTTGAATTTAAAGGTTTCTTGGCCCTTCACAGGAGCACAAATATAGATGGTAGCACTAGGGCCAGTGTAGAGAGAGCGGGCAGAGAATGGGCTCTTGTGAGTGATTCAGATTTCCACCTCAAAAATACACCTGTGTTCGAAGAAGAACTCACACAAATTACAATACAAAAAATTCAAATTTTCATATATGCCCTCAAAAGGGCAAACCCATCATTGTTTTCTTTTTTCCCTTTCTTTTTTTTAACATGGTCAGTAGCAATCTATAACAAAATGATATGCTTGTTCTACATAAACTATAAACAAACTACAAAAACTATTCAATTCAATGAATAATTTCTTATTTTTGTCTGTTTTTGTCACATAGATATGCAGTAATGATTGCTGGGTAATATGTATGTTGATCTTGTCTAATGTCAAGTCTCTATTTGATCGTATGATGACTGTGACCATCAGAGAGCTAACCATGGCGCTGATAGCTTTGAACTCTCTACTTCCTTAATACAATGTCCTAAGCAACTCATTGGATAGCAAAATCCAAGGCATTGTTGGGAAAATATATATACACCTAATGGTGTGTGGGGGGTTTATATAGTAACTTGTGCTATAGGGCCCATCTGGGCCTTGAGGTCCCTAAGAAAAACTATTTGCCGAGTGCCTTTGACCAGTGCATTTAACCTTCAACTATTTCAAAAATCCTACTCAGTAGGCAAGAGTGGAATACTTTACTTTAAACTTCTGCTTGATAAAATGTTAATGCTAATAAAAACAAACAGTAGAGGAGTGAAAACAAGTGTTTATCTTTGGATTATTAACATTATGAAGGAAACATGTTATTCTCGCTCTCTCATTGTCTTTTGCTCTTGTTCACCCCCCTCTTTGCTCCATCCTGGGTGAACTTGAATCGATCCGGTTGCTGCTCTGAATCCTCTTGAGAAGCTTCCCTGTGCACGCATACACACACACACACACACACACACACACACACACACACACACGCACACACACACATCTCTTGCTCAATCTTGATATTCCACTCTCCCAGTGGACAAGATGGACTAGAATTAATTAGCCCCACCCGTTTTGAACACACACACACCCTCAAAAAACCCCACACAAATAAACACACACATTCAGCCTTTGTGTGTGTGTGTGTGTGTGTGTGTGTGTGTGTGTGTGTGCGCGTGTGTGTGTGCGTGTGTGTGCGTGTGTGCAGACTGTTTATACACCAAGGAGGAGTGTGAAGTTGCTCATACTTAGTATTCCCTTGGTGTTTTATGGAAAGATATTGCAAGGCAAGTGTGTGTGTGTGTGTTTGTGTGTGTATGTGCATGAGTGTTTGTGCATGCACATGTGTGAAGGCTGGAATTCAGAATGGTATTGATTAAACACAGCAGGGGGTGAGTGTGTGAGCACTGCAGATAGCTCACTCACCTGCCACTCTGCACACACATACACCAAGCACACACAAACACACAGAAACATCAAACTGTCCGCTGGCTTCATTAGAAAGAGGCTGTCTGGCTTTCGATATGATGAATAAAATAAATCAAGGAATTTTAATTCAGCTTTGAGGTACCAAATATCAAATTTGTATTGAAAATGCGTTTATGAACCATTTTTTGTCCCTACTGTTGGGCAATACTGTTGCGTTCGACAGGTAAATGCTGACAAAGAGCAAGTTTTCCTTTAGACAATCAATACCCAATACAGCTTATTTGGTTATCAGTGATCTGCTGAAGAATGTACTGCAGTGAGTCCACGGCACTCTGCCAGGGGTCTGTGAAATTTTTCAGTCATTCATTTAAACTGTCATGATATGAAAAAAAAAATCTATTTATTATTCTTTTAGTTCAATAAATAATATTTTTATTTTAAAATCTAAAATAGTTCATAGATTATGTTCCAATCTAATGTATCTGTAACTATAACTATAAGCCGTAATTATACTTTCTTCTTCCATGGGTCCACTAGGATCTGCGTGAGGTACATTTCAACATCAGAAGGTGTACGTGTAGGTTCTGTGCTCTGAATTTTCTGTGCGTGGCCACTACAGACACCAATTTACTGCACATGTGTAAAACACGTCCTCCACATGGAAAAAGAAAGTAGTATAAATAAAACTAATATGCATTATTGTATTGCTTTTGGGAGTGGACTGTATTACAGCCCTTAGAGTTTTTGCTCCTGCCATTCATGCACATGTCAAGTGTTATTGTGGAAGCAGCATTGTGGTCAGTCCGAGATCAGTAAAGATGGACAGATTCTTAAAACTACAGGCCATGGCAACAAATGAAGTTCAATGAAGTACGGAAATACGACGACGAATACCTCCAGTAAGGCTTTATTTAAATGTCGCATGTGCCTGTATGATCTTGCCGATGACGCAATGAAGCGTGAATTTTTATGCAACTTATGTATGAAGAGAAAATAGAGCTGGGTATTGTTCAAAAATGTTTGATATCATCATGAGGGGTTGAGGGTTTCCCCAGTATATTCTTCATCTTGTAAAGGGGTATTTGGCTGAAAAAAAGGAGAACCTCTCAGCTAATGTATGAGCATCCAATGCTCCGTTAGCTCATAGTCATTAAAATATTGTTCCTTTAGTTTTGGTGATTTAGATTTTTTTGATTTACAATGACCATTTTAGGACTGAGGAGAATCTCCTTCCCCCAAAACCTATGAATACACACGCACAGTTAAAATTAAGATGTTTAGTGTCTGAACACAGTGAACATTTTGCAGATAAGAAAATGCTTTTACTCAACAGTAACAGTACAACAATCTGTAACCTCGTCCTAATATAGCAGCAGAGACTAGAGGAATGGCAAGTAATCATGTGCTGACTGCATTGTTTGAATATTGCAGTACCCACTTAAGAGTATTAATTAAAACCACGTCAATTGTTGCATTGTCTTCTTTGTTATCTCTTGCTCTTTATTTTATAAATTACCTCATCACCTAGCGACTTTATAATAAAATAAATGCAACAACATGACTATGTTTTAATACATTTTTACATGCATGTGTCCAAGAAGGATTTGTAACATTTAGCATCTAAACACACCACTAACGTGTTGAACTTACTCTTGTTAGAATTTGAGTTTTCATTTGTCTTCAATTTTTAAAATCCACCATAACCACTTTCTGTGAATGTAAGTAGTAGTTTTAATCACTGCTCATTCAACGTTAGTGGATTTATTTCAGTGTTTGCATCCCATGTCAACACACATTTTCAATTTGTGATGCAAAGAGATTCCTAAGCCCACAAAAATGCCACATCTCCTGCGTGTTTGTACACCAGGAGGCTGATGTAAATGGTTGGTGGTTCTCAGTAGGAAGCTTGTATTTGTGGTAAATCTGACATGACACGAATGCGGCACATGACTTCACGTCATGAGCTGAGGAAACACGGTGGTTATATCTGTCCAATCCTGTTCAGACATAACTGGTGATTGATTTGTTCTATTTGAGTGTTTTAGCCACCAGCATTTTGAGGTGTGACACCACTGTGATTTCACCATTTAAAGGTTATTGGGATATTTTACAACACTCAGTTAGAGGAAATTATGAATTTGCAGTGTGTATATTTTTTGGAAACTTATGAATTTTACTCATCTACATTTGAAGGACAAATATTGTACTTTTCTACATTGTAGGCCAGAGCATCTATGCAGCACAACAGTACGTTATTATAATGCTGTTTTGTCACACATGCACCCTTTTTCCTTTTCCATTAAATAATTGTAGGGTTCTGTGATTAGGATATTGCACTTGCCCATATTGCAGTTTTGATAATATTGTGATTAATTTTGCAGCCCTACTTTTAATCTTGTCAAATAAACACAGAATATTGGTAGTGAGGGGTATTGAAACCTGGTATTAAAAGGACCCTGGGACTAAACTATTAAAAACACATAGACAGGCCTTGAAGCATACTCTACAAGCTCTTTATTCTACAGGTTCTACTATCAAGTCAGTGCATTCAGTAGGTTGTTTCACAGTCATTAGGATCTGTAAAAGCATTGTAGCAACAGTACAACAATGCATTGACATTAAAAAGAAAATGTGCTTTTGAATTTTCAAATACAAGTACTCTAGTACTTAAATTTAAGTAAAGATTTGATTGAAAAATGTTCAGTTATACTGGAATGACATTTGCCAAGGAGTATCTACACTTTGACTTACTTCATCCACCTCTGCGTATGAACCAGATGTCTCAAAGCTGGAATGAAGAGACCATGTCCTCTAAGCTGTGATGTAATTGAGAAAAGCCTTCACTCTTACCATTGATAATGAATGAGGCTGTTTGTCATCCACACTAGTGAATGCAAAGAATGCTATACTAAGACCACTTCAACCACAGCTTACGTACACATGAAGAGGCTTACTAAGAGTGAAACATACACTCACATCTTACATAAATTATATTCCATTTACTATGACGAACCTCTTCTTGACACATTTTATAGTAAGGATGCATGAATTATCATGAATTCATACATGACTCCATGTGTTTTAAGTCCTTCATGTAGTACTCAGTGAACTATCTGGAATGTGCATGAATTAAAAGTATCTCAGGCATAACTTAATGCCTGAACAATACATGAATTAATGTAACAACTAAGGTATTTCAATCATCATGGTCTCTGTGCAGTTAATGATGTTTACATCTTCTTCATAGGTAAATCTGCACTTAAAAGGACAGGCCAAAAAACTGATCAGTCACAGCAGTAAACAGTGTTGTAATCATAAGTAACTGAGACTTTCTTTTTCATGATTTCATCATGTTTGTGGCCCTTCAAATAAAGACAGCCACTTCGTATATTTAGGCATTATGTATTTGGCAAATATACAAATGCAAATTAGATTATCATTTTGGTATAATTTCAATGATTAGTTATATAGTTAGCAAAACAGAATGTGCACGTATCATGTATGTATTATTATGTTATTTGTCAAGACAGACGGATCACCACTTTATATGGAGGGTCATAAACATGATGAAATTATGAAGAAGTAACACTTATTCATAATTACAACTTTTGCTGCATTAATTAATGTATTGTTCTTGTGTCAAGTCATGCATTAGATATCAATCCTTGTACATTCCTTATAATTCCTGAAGCACTACCTGGATGAATTCTTGATAATTCATGTACGCTCACCATAAAGTGTTACCAACACCTGTAATAACTGTAATAGACTAATAGACTAATAGACAATCAGTATTTGATCATCTAAGCCAGGGGTTTGACCTCAAGTGGGCTGGACCAGTAAAATCATTGCACAATAGCCTATAAATAACAACACCTTCAAATTTCTCCTTTCTTTTGGTGTAAATAAGTACAATTGTATTCTAAAAATTGTCACAATTAACAAACCATCTATTTACAAAACATTACATTTTATAGATCACAGTGGATCCACAAAGGCACAAAATGTTTAGTCACATGTAGTTTTGAACTTAACAACAGTATAATATTTTACTTCTTTATGATTTAAACATCTTGGCGACACCTAGAAATTCTTTTAATTTTCTGTATATTTCCACCACAATCTAGTTTTACTGTCATCGCCACACAACTCCAACTAAATGGAAGCTAATGAGTAGGAAGGTGACGCTATCTCCTGCCTCACAAATGCTTTGCAAGTCAAACGTTTTAGCATTGCCTTAGCAACAGGGTTCCACCAATAGGGTTGGGCGATGTCAGACCAATTGGTATATGACGATGTCCGCAGTAAACCATCGTGTTTGACGATGATATCGTTGTTGAGTCTAAAAGGGTCTTCGTCTCAACACCGCTTGTCTGTAACTTAGTTATGTTTAATATGAGAATAATAAACACAACTCTGAGGGGACACATTACCTCAGATGCCAAAGCCTTTTAAATCATGTTACGATGGCAGAGGGTTCAGTGCTCGATGACTGTCAGCCTTCACAATGGATGACGGCATCATCCATCAGTCCAACCCGATCCACCAATATTGCTTTAAGATAGATGTCTGATACAGAATCTTTTTTGAATCTTTTGATTGACAATATTTTGCACAATGTTCAATATCTGTAAATATGACCACAATAAATATTCATTGTTTTTCAGGGAACTGTATTCTGGTCAGGTAATCCTCTGAGGCAGAGTTTTTGTTTGGTATAATCCAGCATTATTGCAGTGTACTTAGTATACATTGTACCGCTTCTGTCTTTTCTCATGCCCCTCTTTACTTTTGCTCTTGTCTTCCACATTCCTCATTTCTTCTCTCCTCAACCGCCCTCTCCTCAAATGCTCTTACATTCCTCTCTTCTCATCGCAGCCACAGGCACTAGCTTATGTGGTGAAGGCATGCAGCTGATGAACTGAGAGATGCAACCTCCTCTGCTCCTTGATGCAAGTGAAATATCTTATCAGTCACACAGGCACATTGGTGCCATCCCGTTGTTTGTCATTCTTTGCCTTTCTCTGTCCTTTCTCTCCATTTACTCTTTTGTCTGATGCATTCTGAGGGATTTCTGCCTTTCTCTTTGCAATACATGAGCCATGTGATGCTCATTTTCCATAGTTATGGCAGCTGAGAGGGTCAGACGGGGGAAATGTAGAGAACGCAAGGTTGCAATGTGTCTTATACATGCCAGGGATGGGAATCTTTTGGCACCTCACGATTTGATTTGATTTGATTCAATTCCAATTCAGATGACTATGATGCCATTATAAAATGATTACTGATGCATCTTAATGCATCAAAAGTTTGTATTTTTATATATCTTTTCTCTCTGTGTGACTACTTGCTACGTTTAAAATACAGTACATTTGTAACGATCCAAATTAGTTGAGTTAGCTTGCATACAGTGTGGTACAGGTCCCTTTTCCCTTCAACTTCATAGATACCAAAATGCTGCCATATGCTAGCTTTTAAGCCAGGAGGTGCTGGTCATATTGAATGTATCAGCAGTTGCTCACACTCAGCCATCCTCACCAAAACTAAAGAAGCTGCCTAGCTTAGAATGTAAACACAACTCACATGTTTACATCCGTTTCATCGTCCAGTCGGTTCAGCCTTAAGGAATGTACAGTCCAGTTGCACGAAAGAGAATCGGATTTTGAATTTACGGTTAATGGCTTTTCTGCATTGATTCATAATCTTTCAAGAGAGAATCGCGATCCATCTATGAATTGATTTTTTCCCCCACCCCTAATACACATCCCGTCTCTGAATCTGTGGACTGTACCAGCAAGAGAGGAAAGGAGAGATTCAGTACGCATGTCGTACACTCACAATAATCCTGTGCCTTGTCGTTCTCTCTGTATGTCTCTACAAAGCTTCACCTACAAAATGCGTTGTGGCACAACTTTATCAGCACGAGTGGCTTATAGCTGGTTAAGTGGCCTTCTGAAGAAATGCACTTTGGTTCTGATTATCTGTTATTATCCTACTTACTTAATGGTGCTGGCACTTGTCTCTACAGAGATTGTACTTGGATTTCACACAGAAAATTGCCAAAGTCCATTTTTGACTCAGACTGTCCAGAAATATCACAACTACAATTTCTGTAGCATTTATGGAAAAAGCTGCAAGTGTAGGAACATGATTGTGTCCTTGTTCATTGTAGCTCTCTCTGTCAGTCTGTCTGTCTGCCTGTCCGCATCCCTTTCTTTATCTTTCTTCCTCACTCCCTCTCTTTCTCCCTCTCTCCCTCTCTCTTTCCACAGTACTGGGTTTTAATCACTGCTGTAATTGGCAACTCCCTGCTGTGCGCGTACACACTCAGACACGCACTTACGCTCTCTGCCTAGCTGCTGCAAATCCCTCTGGCAATGTATATGTGTGTGTGTCTGTGTGTGTGTGTGTTGTGGGGGCAGGAGGGAGAGATATGGAGAGATAAGGATAATGAAAGAAGGGGAGTTTCAGAACTGCAGGCCAACTCACCAACTCACCAATCTGTCTGCTGTGAAGCACTGTGAGGAAGAGGAGCTGTGCAGCCAAATTGTAATTATCTGAGAGAAAAAAGACATGGCTCAAGATTTATTACAGAACACAACATTGTGTTGGAGTTTCTGGAGAACATGGTGCTGCCTCAACTTAGTCAAATTAATAATTGGCCTCATCACACTGAAAGTGTGCCACATACTGTTTATAGGGACATATACTTACATTAATAGATCACTATAAGGATAGCAAACAAGCACAGATGAACAAACATATAGATTACTGGTTAGGGATGCACACTATGGATTATTTTCAGCTGATACTGATAACCAATAATTACCTGCTTCTCATGGCTAATACGCTAACTAGTAAGTTAACCAATAATTTAACATTTTTGTATTTTAAAAAGTTCATATAACTTGTAGTTTATGCATACCTGAGGGTAAGAAAGGTTTAGATGTAGTAAGCAAAAGATTGATGATTTAATATTGAACAGCTCTGATTGAACCAAATCCAACTGACATTACAATTAAAACAAAAACAAACAACAGTTCTGACTCTTCAGATATTCAGTTATGTTTTCTAGTTCATCAAAACCTTTTGCCTAGGCATTCAAATTAAATGTTTTGACATAAACAGTCAAATTGCATATTATTATAACCGATATTTATTGGCTTGTATACGTTGATCCCAATATATGCTGATATAGTTCAGTTTGTTTGCACTAAAGGTAAATGCATATGCAGCACTGAATTCTGGAGTTAGACCGGTAAAGTGTTGTTCACTATTTCTTTGTTCAGGATTTTTTGGGCGGTGACGTGCCAGAGCCATAGCAACAAATATATGAACGACAGCTCACGGTCAGTTACAAACATATCTTAAGCTATTCTCTCAGTCCAAATCAGCCCAGCAGTTCACATCAGCTCACTTCAGCTCCAACAACCCGATACAGAATTTAAAAAAACATCCAAACAAGCATCCTGTCACCTTCCTCTGAGTGTGGTGGCTCAGAAATGTCTGGACATGTCCAATGAAGCTGCTAGACAGAGCTTTGTGTGACACATTTATTGTTGCTTTACAGTATCTTTAACCAGTGTGGTTGTAAGTGCTACAGTTAGTAGCAGGTGTCAATCAGTGAGGGCCTTCAGTATATCACATAATTCCTACTAACCGGCAACTGGGGTATAGAATTTACTGCCTCTGTATTGGGAAATGAGTGTGTACAAAACACTGATATAGTCAATTTAAAATTAATTCATAACTTTAACTAAGTTGTATTTTTCAGTAAAAATGTATGTTTGTCATAAAATCCCCACACACCAGGCACACCTGGATTTGCCTCACAGCACACCATGTCTTGGCACACCATGATTTGGTCTATAAAATGTCAAAAAATTGTGAAAAAATTCTTATCACAAGAGACAGAGCCCAAAGTCACATCATAAATTGCTTCCTTTGTCCAACCAACAGTCCAAATACCATAAACCCTTCATTTGCTGTCATAAATGACAAAAGACAAGTGACATTACACTTAAATTTAAGAAGCTGGAACTAGTGAATGTTCAACATTTTTACTTGATATATGACTAAAACTATCAATCGATTATCAAAATAGTTGGCAACTAATTTTCTTTTGATCGACTAATCGCTGCAGCCCTGCTCTGAAGAGTAGTGATATATTACATATTAATTGCATTTAATGATATTCACATTGAAATTTTCCAGATTTTCTTCTAGCAGGTGTGTTATTAATGGTGGTTACAGGGCACATTATAAACAATCATGGATTTTGAAGAATTTCTGTAGTCTGTAACTCATTTCCGCGGTGTTGTGCTTCAGAGTTTTGTTGGGTTTTGTGTCTTTGTACAAAATATGCTGAACCGTCCGTGATGCTACAGAGAAAATACACATTTGAAGTCATTTAGAAGTCAAATTTAGAATCAAATGCCAATATATACCAAATAACTGTTATAAAATGTAATCAAAAAGTGCCTGCAACAAATAATATGGAGAATCAAATTACTGCACATGCACAGTGCAAAATAATGTAAAATGTAAAAATGTTTTTCAACATTTTTTGAGATCAGTAGGGATGGACAATATAATGTAATCCAATGCGATGCAATATCTCTCATAATAGAACACTTACCTTGTGAATTTAATGAGCTCATTTTCTGTTAAGATTTTTTGTGTCAGAGATAATTAGGGATTTTGAGGCTGTAGTTTGTTGTGTTGTTGCCAGCTGCTTGTGTTGGAATGAAGTCCATATTCCCAGCTCTCCGCATACTGTTCCACCCCATCCTATCACCACAACTCAGTCAATGCTGACAGAATTACAGAAATGAGCCCTTCATGGATGCAAAATCAAATGCAGTGTGTGTTAAGACTTAAACAGACGTACAGCAGAGCACACATACAGTGTGAGAAGTTTTCACTCAGAAAAATCGAGCAGGAGGAATGTGTTTCATTGATGAAAAGAGTTTGTTGGATTTGTGCTGAATATATAGAGGCTTATTGGACCAGCAGTTGCCCACCAAATCCTACACTGTGAGAACCATGTGACAATGGCCATGCTAAACCCAATGCTAAAGAATCCCGGCTTTATGGTTATCATGGCACATTGGACGCAAAAAAGAAAGTTTCATGGTTGTGTGTGTGTATGTGTGTGTGTGTGTCTTTTATGTGGGTCACCCCACCATGTCTAATGGCCCCTTGCTGTGTGCAGCGTCCTGCGCTGAGCTGCTCCCTGCTGTCACACTCACACACACAAACAAATGCATACACGCAGCGGGGGAGATTTTGGGGTGTCCCTCACCCTAATTCCCTCTACAATACACCACCACTGCATCTGTTGCTCCTGCTCTCAAAGTTGAAAGTTGATCAGTGAAGTGCTAGCATGCCTCCGCTCTCTCTTTTTTAGATTTTGTCCTCTCTCCTTACCACCACTTCTCTCTCTTTCTACTTTGTATTACTTTTTAATTTCATCCCATAACATAGATGGGTGACTATTTTTACAGTTTTTCTCTGCATTTAGGTTTCTTTTTCTTACCTTTAGTTGATGGGATTTTAAAGGTTAGCTGATGGCCTATTCTTTGTGTTTTGTCTGTGTGAAACAGAGGTGAAGGCTAGGCCCTCTACAGGCCTCCATCACACAGACTGCTGTTTAACCTGCTAACAACTGCCTCAAACAGGTGAGCATCTGCACCACACACATTTAAAACACCACTGTAACTTCTGTTACATATATGTATCTTTGGGAGGGCATCAACTGGTGTATTATGGTAAAATCATTTGGTCAGATACATTACTGCTGCATACAAAATGTGTCATTATTAGTACTTTATCACAAAATGACTCCTTAAGGTTGTTAATGGTGAAGTAAAACCTGATACCAAGCTAACTAATTAAATCATAGTATCACTGTAGAAACAGCTGAATCCTGTCACATCATTTCTTATATTCTAAAGGTATAGTTTTGTATTTGTAGTATTGTTATTACTAGTAGGGTGATGTGTTGCAAATGTATTCTGCATGAATGTGTGTTGTTTCCCTACAAAGACGCCTCTGTGTGTCTATCTAGGCAATAACCAGACAGTAGGGAAGAAAAAGACCGTCATTAAAATTCTAGCTCTGCAATTTTATTTACAACAGGCATTGTGTAGACTAGTTTGACGAGAGGAGAGGAGAGGAGAGGAGAGGAGAGGAGAGGAGAGGAGAGGAGAGGAGAGGAGAGGTACTGAGTGAAAGGAAGGAAAGAAGAGTGAACACTAAGATTCAGATTACTACAATGTGCCCATCCCCACTGTCTTCCTGAAACATACACGAAAAACAAAACACATGAAGAAGACACACATACATATACAATCAGTACAGTGAACAGTCATGTAGACAAACTTGCTTCATACTCAAAAGTAAAATCGCATTAAGCATCTGTACATGTGCTCACAGACACTCCAAAGCATGCATATTTACTGCGATCCATAAAGCATGGAAACACACTTGTACACACACACACACACACACACACACACACACACCCCGACTCAATCTGAGCCACAGAGAAGCCAGCTACGTCAGTATATTTTCACACTGCGGTAGTGTCTCTTTGTCTGCCTGTCGGCCAGCCAGCTGTAAGATGGAGGGCGAGAAATATGCTTTTAGCGGACGGCTTCGTAAGACAGAAGACACAGCTTTGTCATTTTTGTCTCTGTTCGCCATTGTTGTAATATTGATTTTTGTCAAACCATTCTTTTAGTTTGGCGTTTCGAGTTGTTGTTTTTTTTCCGTCGACGTGTATATGTCTAATTATTTTGCGCACGAGTTAGGAGGGTGTGTATGTGTATGTGTGTGTGTGTGTGCATGTGTGTACTATATACAATACAGTTACTAGTCCTGCACTTCACAGTTATGTATACTTAGTATGTGAGATTTGTGTGTGTAAGTTCATATGTGTCCACACAAACATGCTAACACATACCTGGTGTGTGTTAAAATGTTTGTGTGCACATTAGTGGGGGAGGGTGACCTTCTGTCCACCTGTCCACAGCATCAGCTGTTGTTTGTGTTGTCACACGCAAACACACACATGCACACACTCACAGAGCAGGGGTAATTTGTTCCAATCTTGTCCTTGTCAAAAAAAGGAGAAGTGCAAGCAGAGTAGCAGTTGTTATGTAGGGCGCACACACAGAGACATGTACACACACATACCGGGTGTCGACAGAACAACAGGACGAGGTTACAATATAATCCATCCCAATACCAAGGTCCCGCTGAAACCTAACCTATAAAACCTTACAGTGTGCCATTTCTGGTCTGTGTCTGTTTGATCCAACTGCTTCTTGTTAATTTTTGATTATATGAGCATATAACAGACAACTTAAAAGTATTCCTTTATCACTAGTGCTGTTATTAGGACTAGGCGATATGGACAAAATCAAATATCACAATATTTCTGACCAAATACCTCAATATCGTTGTCTATCGATACCGCGAATAGGACTGCAACTGCGTATTGTCATTGTCAATTATTCTGTTGATTATTTTCATAGAAATAATTTGGTTGTTTGTTCTTTCAAATGTCAGATGAAATGATGAAAAAATGTTGATCAGTGTTTTCCCATGCCCAAGATAATGTCCTCAAATGTCCTGTTGTGCCCACAACCTAAAGATATTTAGTTTACTGACTTAATGAAACAAGAAAATATTGACTTTTAAGAAGCTAGAATATGAAAATTTTGACTCTTTTTCTTGAAAAATTACTCAAATAGATGAATCAGTTATCATAATAGTTGGCAATTAATTTAATAAATGAATTCATGATTGATTAATTATTTGATTCATCAATTAATCATTGCAACCACAATGTTGTATGACTAATGGTGCTTTCACAAAATTTTAACACCTTTAACATAATGAGATTTTTGATAAATAATCATCACTAATGTTGATATAATTACTAAGTCGGTAAAGACAATTAATAAACCAGCTAAAGCGGTCTGGTAAGTTCAGAAAATTATATAATTTTACTCAAATGTAGTCTTTAAAACCAGGAAGAGACAACTCTTACACCATATATACCAGTATCCAAAATCTATGACCATATCTCGTCCCAATATCACAATATCAATATGTAGCCCAGCTCTATCTGTTATTTTCATCTTAAAGCTAGCCTCAACTACTTGACCCCCCTTAACAAACATACAGCAATGTCACAACATGGTTAGATGCAAATATAAAATATACATTCCCCCTAGCCCTGCTCTAAAACCAGCATGGCAGTGTATAAGGGGTTATACGTGCACTTTTACCCAGCACACAAGCCCTACAGTCATTTACTGCGCAGTTGACATTGATGCACTGCCTAAAAAGAAAACCATTTCAAGGGGAAAGCATCGATATGTAACACACACGGGCACAAAATAAAACCCTAGAAATGCATGGCGACGCAGAGAAAGACACAGAGCCGCAGAGAATGATTCAGATGTATAGAAGGCCTCAACGAGAGAAGGGTTGCCATTGTGTGATAAACACAAACACAGATGCATTTAGGCTTTGATTTCAGGTTGCTTTTCAATGCTCGCAGTGGGAGCTGTCCTAAAGAAACAAACCTCACACACACACACACTCACGCACACACACACACATGCACACACACCATGGTCCGGACTGATAGGATTAGAGACTGGTGCTATAGTCGCTCTCTGTCTTTCTCTTCCTCTCTCACCCCCTCTCTCTCGACTCTGCCAAGCCTTGATTATTCACAAGGTTAGTTCCTGATTGCCTATAGCAGTGGCACACACAGGTTCATTATCTCTCCACCTCTTTTCCAATCTTGTGCTGTCTGTCCTTCTTGCAGTATGTTTTTATGCATGATGGCTGAGAGAAAAGGGCTCGACTCATGCAAAAAACAGCTAACATTTACAGGCTCAGAAAAGATCCACCGAAACACAGTGTGGCTGAAATGTTACGTGTCAAATTACCTTAATTTTTAACGGTGCGAAATGAAATAGCAGCTCAAGTAAAAATAACGTTCCTTGTCAATACAAATTTCAATTATCTCTATCACTGTGCTGTGTTTCTATTCCTGCACTCTTCCCTTATTTTCCATTCAGCTGAAATGCTGAATTCCACATTTGATGTGATAATTAGGGAATTGAGGACAAAGAGATTGATTTTATTGGTAAAATAATTAAAATCTATCTATCTATCTATCTATCTATCTATCTATCTATCTATCTATCTATCTATCTATCTATCTATCTATCTATCTATCTATCTCAAGTAGATGCACATTTTTTATATTTTTCTTGAAATCGTCAGTGGCCTTAGTATTTATGCGTTTGAGGTTGCTGTCAGCTGTCAGTTATATTAATAAAAATACAGCAGAGGTGGAGACAGGCGGGTTTTGTAGACTGCTGATGACACTGTATGTGTACGTGCGGTGGAGGATATCAGCGCTGCTGCAGCAGGCTTCAAAAGGTACCCGTCGGCCAGCCCTCTGCTGTCACAGTGGAGCCGTCATTATAAAACCTCCACAAGTAGCTCCGATGAAAACACAGCATACGAGGAATTATTGTGGTTGGAAACACCTAAACTAAAAATTCAATCAATGGTTGTTTTTTTTTTCTTAAAACACATTTGCTTGTGAGAGTAATTGTCCTGATATTTCACTAGAGATATTCTTTAAATGACTGAAGCTTTATTTGTCGTCAGGATATGGAAGGAGTGTTAGTTTTTCCCTCTGTCTGCGGGACAATATCCCCATTCTGAGGAGAGTGTGAGTGTAGTGTTGACACATGTTAGTGCTGGCTGATTAGTCGACACATAAAGGAACACGCAGCTCCTCCATCACTATTCAGCCATTTTGTCTCCCTGTCTGTCACACTGGTGGAGTGGATGTATGTGTGTGTGTGAGGCTTTTGTTAAGGTAATGCAGAGGAGAGGGAGGAAGAGTGAGGGAGAAGACACCGTGAAAAATTACACCGAGCACAGCCAGGTCCCGATGACCCAGAGATGCTTTTTTCCCCCCGTAATATTTGCACATCATAATCGTACAATTTCAGTCATCTTTACCTCAAAAGTCCTGATCGTATAACAGCAGGGAAACACATGAAATAAAATGTTTTTAATGATAAATTGGTAGGAACGTGTAGCGTGGCTCTGTTGTCTATTGTGTCTTAAGTGGATTAACAGAGCGGTCAGTGAGACAGACAGCCAAAGTGGCAACCATAACTATTGTTTTCAAGCTTGTGTCGCCTCTGTCGCTTCAGATTTTCATACGATACTGATTTGTTTTCTTAGACTTTCTCACAATAGCGGGGTGGAGTTTGTGCAAAATCGTTGTGTAATCTTTTTGATAAAAGCATGAAAGTTGGCACAGTCACATCTCATATTTACATACATACTTTACATTAAAAGCTCCTTTAATATTGCAGCATGTGTTCAGGACACTCTATAGATTTTATTGTAAACCATTATTATTAAAACATTTTATTGATTTATATAATTTTATACAACACCAAACATAATGCAGTATTCAGGGTTCTGATTCTGGGCTAAGTACCATGCAGTATGCAGAATAAAAAGTATTGTTAGCTATTGTACCTTTTTGCAGAACATTGCATAGAATTTAAAACAAAATTGTTATTGTCAAAATATGTAAAATCTCCCTTTGCAATGGTTGTTTTCTTTTATTTTGAATATTCACATATCATTAAAATGGAACTTCACAATCTCTATTTAATAAACAAATTTCCAGTAATGTAGAGTATTTCTAAATGAGTCATTTCAGCATTTTCTATATGATAATAATAGGGAGGTATATTTAAAAAAAAACATTTTAGATATTCTATATTTTAGTAATCCATTATAATATTCAAGGCAAAATATGCTATAAATAAATCACAGACACAAACAGACAGAAAGACAATTATTTCTCAGAAATTAACAGTCTATTCATATCAGAATAATTGACAATATAATACCAATTAAAACTAAATGTCATGGAGTTTCTTAATAGACGACCAGCTAATCTGTTTCAACACTGAAACATTTTGTGAACTGTTAATACCCCAAAAATACTAACAAAAACAGGGTGAATTATTATGAGACAATGGACTGTTAGCATTAATATATGGTTTTAAATTCATACAATAATATTATTATTATTATTATTATTATTATTATTATTATTATTATTATTATTATTATTATTATTATTATCATCATTATTATTATTACACTGTTGGGTAGATATGATTGGGAGTTTTGCCTAATTAATTACTGTTCTGATTGTTTAAAAATTCTTGGAGAGAATAATAACAAATAACTTTTATCCAATAATAATTAGACTCTATGTGTTTGAACAGCATAGCTCCCCCTCTGGCTTTCATGTGGCTTAATACCTTAAACATACATCATCTGATGGATCCAGTTTACGTGCAAAGTCAAATGAATGTTGTGATAGTAAAGTGTATGTGGTTCGTTTTTTCATTTGTTTATTTATTTTTTATCAATTTGGGCTTCTGTCTGAGTCGTCCTTGCTTATCCTTAAAAGCTATAATGCAAAGGGTGTTGTTTTTAGCTGAATAGCATGTAATTATTATAAACTAATACATGCAATAATGTGTTGAATATTAAGAGTGTCGGACTATGGCACTTTTTGTTCATGTTCACATAATCTCAAATCATCATAATCAATCATAATCAACCACTGAGCAATCACCTAAAACAAACAACCTGTAATCTAATACAAGTGTGTCAGGTGGAAACCACAGGTTTTGTGTTGTGATGTGACATGTGGATTTCATTGAGGTGCTGTGGAGATATTACCGTAAGAGCCAGAAAGCCATATATTGACGGAACTTGTGAGGAAAAAATATTCTTCAGCTTTTGATCAGACTATTCACAGAGATAAAAATTAAAATCATTTCAAGTGAAGCTTCTTTAATATTTATCATCCTGCTGCATATTTCTTATCTCTCCCGATAATAAATACTCACATCTTTCAGATTTATTATCATGCTGCGTATTTCTTATCTCTCCTGGTAATACATACCTCTGCATGTATACACTTAACCTTGCCTACAATCAACTGGAATGATAAGATTTCTATAGTTTCTTAAGTACTGTGAATTGGATGATGCTGATTTACCTTTAAGGCCTTGAAGTCACTTCAGCGTGTTTTATTCTTCTTATTTCTTCTCTTTTTTTAAAAGTTTTTCCTTTTGAAAATGATTTCAATAGACAGAAGCTGCCCAAGGTTGTGTCTTACTGTGCTTAGTTAGTAGTTAACGTGTGTGTTACATCATCCAAATATATCTGTGTGTTTAGTTGTAGGGAAGATTCTGTGCAGTGGATAATATAGTTGATCTGTTCTATCATTAACAAAATAATTAAATGTGAGATGATTTGCTATAGTTATGCATCAAAATTCAATTTTATGTTGATGCTCATTAGATTTTATAATCAGTTTAGATTTATGGTGCTTACTTATATGGTAAGACAGAAGATAAATAATATCCACCTCTCCACTGGTGTCTGCTGGCTTTCTTGCCTTCTCTTTTCCTCATGTTATCAACAGGAATATAAACAACACCAGCTTTTGTTTGTCTTGCAATAGCGCTGAATGAGTTGTAGATTAAGAGCTTAGCGTGAAGGTGCGCGACGTCTATGATAGCATTAAGACGACTGCCTGTTAAGCCAAATTATCTTTAAACGTTTAAGAGGAGCGTCTTCTCCTCACCATTGAATCCATCGACTCCATTCAGTCCTGTTAGCTTTGATTGAGGCCTGTGCTGTGGGCTGCTATTCACGTCCAACCGTCTATGTAAACAGAAAAGTGCTGTCGTGATGGTGTGTGTGTGTGTGTGTGTGTGTGTGTGTGTGTGTGTGTGTGTGTGTGTGCGTGTGTCTTCCTGTGTATATATGTTTC
>JAJHUR010112402.1:0-32570 GCA_027495735.1 Lutjanus campechanus | reverse complement strand
ACACACACACACACACACACACACAAATTCCCAGACAGACTGAGCAGAAGGAAACAAGCCCCGACCTTTCCTGTCCTTATTCCGCCCTCTCCAGTCATTCCAGCAGTCCCACATGGTAAACTTTGCAGGGTAATTGTGGTGTAGCTTGTACTGTTATGCCAGACTGTAGGCCACGATTTTTTTAAATTGAATAATAATTGTTATTATCATGATTATTTCAACTGTTAGGACTATTTTGGCTCTAATATAGCATTTCTCAAATCATACTTACTGTAAGATTTGATTATATTTGTATTATTTATTTTATTCTTTATGCAATGTTGAAATATCAAAATGTACATAGAAATATACTTATCTATATTTATATAAACATGTATAAATATAGTTAGAATATGCAATACTGATATACTATAGATGACATAGTATATGGTGTGCTGTCTGTTGTCCTCTTCACAGTATTGCACCCATCACACATTGGTCTGTAGATATGTAACATACACCATTTGTTGTTTCAGAGTGGGAATGTGTATTATAATTATAGATACTTGATGATTAAATACAAATTGTACAGGTTTCAAGTCCAGTTCTGGCACATATGAATCGTAGTGCATGATGGCCACGAAGCCAACAACAAACTTGTGCATTCTTAAAGTGAAACTCCATTTTTAAAGAGGATGCAAATGTAATACTATGAATATGGACAGTTATTTCACACTTGTATGTATTGATAGGTCTCTCACAAAGCTAGAAATTAAGAGAGAGCTAAGACTGTCAAGCAGTGCCGTCTGGGCAGCGATGAATGGGAGACGCTAACAGTTTTATGGACTCTTTTTGTTTCATGTGTCTCATTTTGGATGCAGAAAGTATCACATCACTCTCATTCATTGTTAATAGAGCCTCAGAAACTGTGTCTCGGTGACATTACAGATTAATGTCACGTCTATAGCTTCAGGAGACGTTATTGTACATGTTCACAAATAATTACTGAACTGTCAAATGTTACACATTCTCTTTGAGTTGCTTTTCCATCCAGCTGTCAGCTAAGGAGAGGATGCTCCGTCAAGTTTTGATGCTTAAGTCCTTTCAAATGTAAAATCACACACATCAAGGTGCCTAAACTTGTTATTATTGTCCACAGTGACCGCTTCTCTGTGATTTAAGTGAATGGATGATACTGTGTCATGGTGAGATTTATTGTTGAGCTATTTTGCAATGATGTTGAGCCACAAAAGTCTTAGATTTTGCACTTTGGATGGTTTTGTGTTGGACTGATTCAGGTTAAGGGGATAGTTCGGATTTCTGGGGTTGTATGAGGAATTTATTGATAGTGTATTACTTACGGTTGATGTCGGGAGTTTAGGTAGATAAGCTGCTGCTGTGGACAGCAACAAAAAACGTATTTTATCCACTGAAGAATCACTTTAAGTGTACCCTACATTGACAATAATTTCACTACTTTACCTTCCCGTCAGATAGCCTTTTTCAATGGGAAACTGCCGTTATATGTGCCAAATGTTGCTCTCTCTCAAACCAACCAGACTTCATAGGCAGAATCGGCTATTTTACCTCACAGAACACAGGAGTTGCTGGTCTGTCACTGCCTTGATCTGTTAGTTTGTTTATGTTATCGTGTGACTTCTGTGTTTTAAAAGGCTATTTCAGATTCACCGAAGTCACACAAAAACACAAACAACCTAACCAGTCAAGGCAGCAGTAGACCAGGAGTCGACCACTGTTCTGGAAGGTAAAATTACTGATTTCACCTATGGAGTTTGGTTGGTTTTGAGAGAGCAATGTTTGGCTGTTTCCCATTGGAAGAGGCTGTCTGATGGCAAGGCAAAGCAGTGAAAATATCCTAAATATATCGCACACTTAAGCTGATATTGTTTTTTTTAGGCTGACCTTTTTGAAGTGGCTAAAATACGTTTTCCTGCTGACCCCGTCCACAGCAGTGCATTGCTTAGCTTCTGTGTTTATACTCGTCCCTGCTTCTCCAAACTGGGGGCGTGTCAACCATTATCTACTGTAGGTAATACACTGACTATTGAAAAGTACCTCAGACAACCCCACTTCAAATAATCCAAACTATCCCTTTAAGACATAAGACGGGGTGACTAGAGCAGTTGTCCTCTAATCAGACTTTTCTGTATTGGATATTTCATTTGGGCAACCCTGGTTACTCAACTAACTGACTACAGCACCGAGTCCCGTATCCCCACATGCTCCTTAGGACCAGATTGAGCCCCTTCTTTAGAAGAGCAATGCTACCCTTTTGTGGCGTCCCAGCGGGCAGGAAAGAGGCTTGACAGAAACCCTCCAGATCTCTGGCCCCTCTAAATTAGCCCTTATTCCTCTCCGGTCCCTTACCTAGGTCAGGAGAGACATGAAGGCCTGTTATTCTACCCGTTAGAGCCGCAGGCAACGCAGCGAGGACCCAGGAACTGGGTTAAGTCCACACACGGGGGCTCTGGCGCTGTTATTCTAAATGTTATATTTACCGAGGCCACCAGAGAATTCCTCTGGGCCACAGCCAAGAGCCAGCAACACAGAGAGGCAGAGAGGAGCGCAGCAAGAAGGAGAGAGACATGCTCAACCGTTTGTTGTTTTTTTTTGTTTGTTTGTTTGTTTGTTTTTTTATGTGATGATTCACTCCGTCTTTACTTCTCCTAGTACTCTTCTTCTCATCCTCCTTTAGGTCACAGACACAGGCTTTTGACCATTTCAGGCCAGTCACATGCTTCAGCTGCGGAGGTGCAGTCGGTGAGGAGCGATTGGTGCAAAAAGATAACAAAACATGCTCAGATTTTGTGGCTCAGTGAAGAGGTTTCTTTCACAGTAAGGTTATGCTTTTCCTCCCGATCATTTCAACACTATTATAAGCTCCGAGGGTTCGAATCATCAGCAAGGCTTTTCAGGCTTTTCTTTTCTTTTCTTTTTTTTTTTTTATTCTGTTGTGGAAGTTGGGATTCCTGTGACATCCCGGCACGAGACATAAGCTAATCCTATTGAGAATGTACTGTATGTGTGTAAAGTGACAATCTGTTTCAGCTCTCTGTCATTAGGTTTGATATGGCTTTTTGTAATAATGTAGTGGCTTGAATGGCTGTTCTTTATGTGTTCAGAGGAAAATAAAACTAACCACGTTTCCTGTATTGTCAGTGCTCCATCATCACCACGTGTTTTCCTCTGTCAAGCACAAGGACTCCGCTTTGAAAATACAGAACATGGTCTAGAAGTTTGTAACTCACCTGTAAGACATTGGGCATATGATCCTATAAATATCTTTGGACTCAAGAAGTCAGATGTATCTTGTTATCATTAAAATATGTTTGTCTGTATTTTGCACATGTTGTGTCCATCAATATAGTTTTCATTCATATCGAAGGAGCATAAAATTGTGAGAAACATGCAGAAAAAGGTGCAGAATTCATACAAGAGGATGAAACTTTCAGTGACTCAGAGACATCCAGCGAGCTCTGATCGGGTTAGCAGAGAAGGCCTCATCGTCTCAGGTATACACACAAGTTAAAAGACACCACGTCCTTTTCTGACAGTGAAATACGGGCTGTGTTTAAAGTTTCAAGGACTGGAAATATCCTCCCTATTGAAAGACCTAAACATTTACGTCAGCGGCTCTGGATTGTGTGCAATGCTGGGGGTGTGTTCAGGGTGTCAGTTTTTATGAGTTGTCCCGACAGTGTACGTTGCCTCACTAAACATTTAGACAGTGCTCTGATTTGAAAGGTAGACTTCCAACTGCTGTTTTGGAGCTTCAAGTCATTCTAGAGTCACGTATGCCAAAGTGCATGTGCACTGGCCATATATGGCAATTTAACACACAAATCCTGGCCTGTTTGTCTACAGTGTGACAGAAGGAGGATGGTCTCATGTCATGTCATAACATCTCATGCAGTTTCTGTAATAACAGCACCTCTGCAGGTGTGAAGCAGCCCTGCACATGTTGCCACAGTGCCACAGCTTTTGACAAGTCATCTCTGAGTGTGTAGTGACACTAAATGACCACTGGGTGGTGACATCTCTCTTTTTATTGACCTAGAGGCAGATGGTGAGAGCAGGTGCAAGTATTAGAATTTTAATAGGGCTGAGCTGAGTTACTTGATTGAAGCTGCAAATGCTTTTAAAGCTGAAATGATTAGTTAGGTAAAGCATCTGAAGTTCAAAGTGTCTCAACTTCCTGTTATCCTCGTTTGTCTTGTATTACAGGAAGCGAACAAGAACAGAATGTCTCCAGACAGTCTAATAAGGAAACAACAGATGTGTTTCTGTCATGTTTTATTAAAAGGACGACTCCACTGATGTTGAGTTTATCATCACATGTCATCACATTGGAGCTGTCCAAAGTTTGAAAAATTCACCCCAATAATGTCATAAGGGTTATGTCCATACAGACTGACCCCGTGGGTGCTCTGAAAGGTTGAGCACCCGTGGAGAATGTGGCCAGTGTACATCTAAATATTGCGTGATGAATACCAGAGTATGGTATTCATTTATTGTTAATGTGGCCAATGTGTATCCAGTGTTGCCAGATGGAAAACACAACATCGTGCTGAAATTTGTATTTGTATTTTAACAAAGCTGTTGTTTAAACTGAAACAACCCAGGAAGGGCCCAGGATACTATACACTGAATAGCAAAAGTGTGCCATGTGCACCATATTACATGGAGGCTCTGTCAATCGCGGCCCGTTATTCCCATTATAGGTAGAGTCTTATATTCCTGATGTTCTACTGGGAAAAATGGCACAACTGAGTAATCGAGGCCACAAGGCTCTTGAAGGTTAGTTGGTTATCAATCATGATACCCAAGTTTCAGGCAAACCTTGTAGGTGTGAGCTGGGTGGATTCAAGATGAATACTGATTTCTTGTTTATAGAAGGACTGGCTGGGATGACAAGGAGATCATTCTTGGCAAGGTTAAGTTGAGGGTGGCGTTCTTTCATCCATGTCGAGATATCAGGTGGACATGACGAGATGCGAGCGTAGACTGTGTGGTCTTCTGGAGGGAATGACAGGAAGAGCTGGGTATCGTTGGCATAGCAATGGTACGAGAAACCATGGAAGTGGATTATTGCACCAAGTGAGGTGGTGTATATTGAGAAGAGAAAAAGGCCGAGCACTGACCCTTGAGGAACACTTGTGGATAAACTGAGCGGTTTGGAAGCTTCTCCCCTCCAAGATGCTCTAAAATATCTCCCTGAGAGGTAGGACACAAACCAGCGGAAGGCAGATCCTGAGATACCAAACTCAGTAAGTGTGAAGAGGAGGATTTGGTGGTTAACTGTGTCAAATGCAGCTGACAGATCCAACAGCAGCAGAGCAGCTCTAGCTGAACACCGTGATTCTGTTACTGACAGGAGTGCAGTCTCGGTAGAGTGATCCTGTTTAAAGCCAGACTGATCTTGTTCTGATAGTAGGCGGTCTTGGCAGTTTTTTAATCTGGAGGAAAATGATACCAGTAGACCTTGATAGTCACCTGCTGGGTTTTGTCTATTTGAATGTTCATGTCTCCCATGACAATCTGTGGTGTGTCGTAGTCATGGATGGCTTAGAGTCAAAACAAAAGCCCCAGATCTGCACCCTGCCTCACTGCTTCACCTGCTGCTTGATCAGAACAGTGCTGATATGATGGCATGATGTGAGTGGTTGTTCTCATAAAATTATGGTACAAATACAATAATTTTGACAGGCTACATTTGACAAGACTGTCATATCTAAATGCTGTGTGCTAAATACCAAGTCATGGTATTCATATGTGTAGGTATATTTTAGGTATTGCTATTGGTTGTTCTGGTAAGGTGGGCTGTCTGCAGATCGCAAAGCCAGCCGTTCGATCCCCTCCTCCTCCGCCACATGTTGAAGTCTCCTTGGGCAAGTTCCCCAGCCACTGGGGGTGAGCAAGCCAAGGCATTCCCAAATTGGGGAAGGTTGCATCAGGAAGAACATTTGGTGCAAAGCCAAATCAAATTTGCAGATCCAACTACAGGGTTGGGTTGGGCCTGGTATGCTAGCAAGCAGATGATCCGCTGTGATGACTCCTAACTACTATATGTGCCAGGGATGTAGTGTTACCGTAAGTCATAGTCAATGTGTATGTAACGTGTACGACTGTGTGCTGTTATGGTGTAGCCTGTTATAATTTGTCACAGAGCAGTGTCAGATTTTGTTGCGGTTTAAGTCTACGTCTGACAAACGACTGTAGCCTTCACGTAAAGCAAATGCAATAAGTGATTTTGTGACAATCATCACCTTGGTGGTATTCATTTTATTTGGGCACCCATGGGTGAAAACATAAATTGGCGCCTATGGTGACATCAATTTGCTTTTTTAACAGAAAGCCTGTGTTAAAAAAAAATAAAAACCTGGGGGTGTGGAGTGTGAAAGAAGAGGGGATTCAATCGGCAGGGAGGGTCTAACAAAACACTATCATCCAGCATTTTTGATGTGACCAAAATCTTGACCCGGACTGGGGTCTAAAAATCACAATATCTTCAAAATTGAACATGCTTTAAAAAAAATCTTCCTGTTGTCTTATTGGAAGTACAGCACAAGTGCCCCTTTAACACGATTCCCTGTTATACACTTGATCCGTATCAAAACTGTTTCAAACTACAACTTTTTTTCTTGTTTTGATAGAACACTGCTGGGATGAGTGCATCACACTCTAGTTGCATTTATGGCACCATTTCCACCACAGGGACCAGGGTCAACATTAAATTCTGGGAGCTGAAGTTTACCCCCAAAAAAGGACCTGCTTAAAGGGTGATATTTTCCGAACTTTGGGAGTTGGGCTTTCAATGCTGAACATTTCTTGTTAGTTGTCGAGAATTTGCCACATTTAATTTAAGCCACCATTTTCCACTGTTAGTAGACTAATTTGCCTCACCTTCACGTGTCTTAATACTGGGGTATTAATGCCAGCAACAAATGGCTTAAGGATCCTTTTAGTGACTTGAAAAGTAGCTCCTGGTACTGAAAGTTCTGGATACTTTGGGTGGTGCTTTATATGATGGCATCGTGCACACGTTACAATTCCTACACTAAATCAGACATTGCATTATATATATTTTCTTTCTCTTTGCCCGCCCACAGATGGAAAAGGCAGTACAAGCTACATGCCAACACTAAACAGTATGCTGACATTGTCACCTGCACACGCTTGGTGCCATGCTAGTCAGGGAGCTGATAAGCAAGGTTGCAGGGTGCTATATTCACTGGGACTACAGTGCGTGGGAGAAATTATGCTGTGTCACAGTCAGCTCGCAACAACACATTGAGGCTGAGATGGATGACCTCCTGGCCAAACAATGGGCTGGAGGCTGGACCAGAAATCTCCCAGCTTGCGTGGTTGGTATGGCAACGGAGCCCTATCAATATGGAGGCAGCAGAGATCACATCTGAGAGGAGGCTGAGCAGCAGAGAAAGAGAGAGACTACACCTCTGAGCAGAGAAACCTGAGAAAGTCGGCCCCGGGTGCTTTGTGAACGTCTATCCTGGGCTCCAGTGTGAACTAATGAATTAATGACTCGGTGCCTAAGTTCCATGGATGAATCATTTAGGAACCATCTAGGGTATATGTGTGCACCCCAAGGTGAATGTTCTGTATCTACCTACAGTTGGCACAGCAATTTTTTTTTATACTCAGCAGTGAATAATCATTTCTACCTGTTTATCTGCATAAAATGAGTGGAACTTCAGCAGCGAGGCTCAGTTTCACTGGGGAATACAGAGTGTGTTGCTCTCAGGGAAGAAACGCTGACACAACTCACTGTGCTCAAGTTACTGTCAACCTCAAAAGACCTATAGCAGTGAGCAGCATACACAAAATGGTGGATCCCAACACTCCACAACCTCACACATCCCTGTGGTATTAAGTCAACAGTGTGCCATAGCAACCAGCAGTTGACTCAGTTGGTAGATACTGGCCTGAGAATATCAAACCACTAACACCTGGACCAGCTGTCTGTTGTTTTAAAGAAGAAACCAGAAGATCAAGATGGTCTGTTGTGTTGTTAAAACCACCCCAACAGGCCCTGCAGCACATGGGAGAGGGGTGGGGTGATGTGTGCTACAGGATACAAATGAAGGGTGGGTCTGCCTTGGGGGACTGGAACACTGTGTTAACAAGACTAACTCAACAAGCAAGCAGTAAATAACACTCTGAGAGAGTGAGGGGGAAAGTAACTGAAACTGAGAGGCGCTTTCAGGTCCCTTTTCACTTTTTTAGTGGAACGCAAAACCAGCATGTCTTGGTTAATTCTGATAAAGGACTGCAGAAAAAAACTCACCGTTGTGATGTTATGGCCTTTGAAGTCTCTCTTTCCTTAATAAGGCAACCTTTGCTAACGTTTTCAGAGACAAAATGGGTCACGGCAGCGTTATTTAACTGCACAGGAACTTGTTGTTTGAGTATTTATACAGTATTAATATGGTTTCAGTGAGGACACCATATATGCTCTTTTATAGTGACCCAGAACTGTTTACAGAGACTCTTTTGCTTCAGTTGGTTTAACACAAGTGATTTTACTACCAGTTGTTATTAAGCGTACTGGAGGTCTAGCAGGAGTACTTCTATTGCTTTCCTCCTCAGGTGAACAATCATTTAGATTTTAATGAACTGGCTTCTAAACTTGCAGAGTGAAAAGTACATCTATGTCAGGTTCTGGCTTGCAGCGAGACGTCAGAAGTGAGAGACCACATTGCCTTATATAGGTGTCATCTATATTCTGCTAAGGCTAAGTGAAGGTATGATATGATATGGTGGTATGATGAGAGCACAGCACAGATCTGACCAAATTAATCAAGCTCTCAAGCTCGATTACGTGCTGAAAATAGCAGCAGCTTATTTTAATGAGATTGCTATGCAGTACTTTGCTGTAGACTCGGGATATAACAGTCCAATCAAATCTAACAAAAGGATCTATCTATGTATTTTTCTATGTATGTATGCATGAATCTATCTATATGTCTGTCTGTCTGTCTGTCTGTCTGTCTGTCTGTCTTGTCTGTCTATCTATCTATCTATCTATCTATCTATCTATCTATCTATCTATCTATCTAGACACCACCTGAACATCTGTTATAGGCTGCGCTGAAGGTAAAATGATTTGCTTAGTCAAATGTACTCATCTGCATTTGGAATGGTTGCAAATTCCAGACCTTGGATTGTAACCGTTTGCATTGCCTTGGCTCAGGGAAGCTTGCTATTATATTAAAATATCTTGTTTTAGTCTTGGTTGAGGGTTTAAATAGAAATTTCCTTGGATATTTAATGTATTTCCCTCAGAACAACTCCTCCCATTGACTTCAAGGCGTCCTTATTTGGGAGGAGAACGTCTTCGCTGCATGTGCCATTCATTGAGAAGGGCCGCTGTGGGCGTGACCTCGCGGCAATCGTCTAATCACAGGTTAGATTTCAGTAACAGAGGGCGGGGCTTCCGAGGGAAATCCTAACACACAGTGGCTGGTGGCTTATGACGGGGGCGGGGCTTGTAGACGGAAGTGTCTCCCGACTGGTCCAGCTGTCATCTAGAAGAGAGAAGAGACCATTTACACCGGCTGCCTAGGAAATGCAGAAAAAGGGAAAACGCTAAAATATGGCAACATCAAAACGATAAGGTCATGACGCCGAACTGAAGGTAGCTATGCCCGACATATCATGAAATACACATGTCTGTCGATACGTTAGAGGGGCGGTCGAGGTTGCGCTACGTTATTTCGAGATGTGAAAATGATGACAAGGATTGGTAGGCTGTGTGACATTGAACATACAGGACACGAAACAGACGAGGTCGTCTAAAGAGCCACACACCATTTCCAACTAGCTAAGTCATGTCTTGTGAAATTCCGCCGTGTTGTCGTTGGTAACGGTCGTGTACGTTGGTGGAAATTCGAGGGACGCTGTAGCCGTTGAATTCGTTTATTGCCTCCCAGCTGGTTTGCAAATATGCTACAACGTCTCTGCGGTATCGGCTATTATCCTAGCCTAGCGGCTCAGTGAAGGGAACTACCCTAGATTCAGAACAGACAGGAGACGTCATCAACATTTTCCTGTATTTAAATGGTTGCGTATGAGGAGGTCATTGCTGAAAAAGGAGGATTATTCGGTAAGTGTCCGTGCCGTGAGCCACCACAGCGGCCGAGCGTTCACGGATGCACTGTGCTGCATAAACGTAGTTTAAAATGGACTGCTGGGATCTGCATGATTAATAGGGCACATGGAAGGTGGCGGAGCAGCTGTTAGCTTGCTGCTAGCTGCGTAACGACCTTTGGAGACGTCAGCTCCACCAGCCCAGGCTGTTAGCTGCCTACGCTGCTTAGGCTGGGTGTTTTCCGTGCCTGCCCGCTTGCCTGCCTGCTATTCGAGTGTTATATTTCATCCAGGCCTCCCATGGCCAAGCGAGTCAATGATTTAATCTCATTGATTGCATCACAAGACCAGACAGGGTGCAGCCCAAGCACATTCACTGGGTTTGGCGAGGCTTGTTTTTTTCAGAGGCCAGATTAAAGGGACAATTCACCCTAATATCAAAAAGACATATTCTTCCTCTTACCTGTAGGGTTATTTAGCCCTCTAGATTGTTTTGGTGTGAGTTGCAGAGTTTTGGAGATATTGGCTGCAGAGATGTCTGCTTCACTCAAATACAATGGAACCAGATGGCACTCGGTTTGTGGTGCTCAAAGCACTCAAAAAATTTAAATGTGAATTTGAAAAAGCGTGCGTCTATGAGGAGATGCGGATGTAGTTCAGCAAAAAGGAAGTAATTCCTCCATGAAACTGCAGATCTGTGGATTATTTTGAGTAACCGGGTCACCATTTCTTTCTAGAAAGTTTTGCAGAAATGGAACAGTAACAGATACGTGCTTCTTTCTGCGTGATGATAGGGTTGGAAGTTCAGGGTTTGACATTAACCATGACCCTATGGTCCATGACCACAAATAGTGACTCTGAGCCTTCGCCAACACAATTAGGCAACATCCTGATTCCTTTGCACATTTTAGTTCAGCATTCTACAAAAACAGCAAATAGCACTCATCGCTGTGTAGCCACTGATATGTCACCACCTGCTGACGTCTGGGGTTACTAAGCCTCCTCAAACTGCTAACGCGATCCTAACCGAAGAACCAGAAATACAAAAGGCCAACTAAGAAAAAATGACATGAATATTTAAGAGCTGAAGCAGGAGTTTAAATGGCTAGAATATGCCACATCAAAGGACGTAATGTTCTGCTTTGTGCTCGGCCAGTTTCCTCAACTATCAGAGAAGTCTAGCGTGTTTTTCATCTGAAACAATGCCTTCAGGAAACACCACATCACAATTCATGGGAAAAGTGGACAACAAAAATGTCACGTTTAAGGAAGGCCATGCGAAGTTGTGTTAAATTGCCTTTTCTGTATTGTTTTTACATGAGTTTACATTTGGGACAACAAAAATGTACTTTGGCCTCCAAATTTAGGTGCATAATGACCCATGGGACCAGTGCGTAAAAATATAAGCTTTTATCCCTGCAGATGTAGTTTGGTAGACAGACGAGTCTAGTTCCTACATGAAACTGCTGTGGATTAAATCAAGTAACTGGGTCATGATTTCTGGAAAGACACATTGCTATTGAGTTTTTCAGATTTATTGTTTTGTTGTTTTGAGCACCACAAGCCGAGTGACATCTAGTTCCATTACATTGGAAAGAAGGCAGACATCTCCGCGTCGATGGCTCCAAAAGTCAGCAACTCATACCAAAACAATCTAGATAGATAAACACCACTACAAAAAGGAAGAAAAACATATTTTTCTTTTGGTTTTTAATGTGTAACAGCCTCGTGTGTTTGTCACCCCCCCTCACCCCACATTTTAGGATAAAGAAGACGGTGAAAGCCAAAAGTGAATTGAAGATTTACTGGGTGTCCTAAATGGGGGACTACGGGTTTGGAGTTCTGGTGAAGAACAGCAGCGGTAACAAATCTGCTTTCCCTGTAAGGATCCCTCCTCACCTCCAACCCCAGCACCCTCACCACCCTTCCAACCCTCCCAGCCCCCCTTCCTTCGTAAACAACACCTGCTCCACCAATGGGGGCAGTGCTTGGCTGTTCCCTGCCGTAGCCCAACACAGTAACATGCAAGATGAGATTCTGGAGTCAGACAAGTCCAAGCCCTTGGACCTCCAGGACATGCAGGAGAAGTCTCAGGTCCAGGCCCAGCCTCAGGCCCTGTCTCCTGGCCAGCAGGAGGCCGGGGGAGGCCTAGGAGAGCTTGAGGGGACTCTCCCTGAAGATGGCTCACTGGAGAAGGGTTCTTTGGAGAGCAGTGGTGGGAAGGAGAAGCTGAGGATGGAGTCCCCGGTGCTGAGCGGGTTTGACTACCAGGATAGCCTGGGAATGGGTACAAGCTGTGCACAATCCACCTCGTCCTCCTCCTCGCTGACCAGCTTTAACAACTGGTCCCCTGCTGTCCCATCCACCCAGTCTCCAGTGGTTGGCGAAGACGTCGGAGGGTTCTTTGGCCCGGCCGGCTCAAACGCCAACGGACCTCCCCTGCTGTTCCAGAACTTCTCCCACCACGCCGGTCCCGGCTTCGGAGCAGGAGGCAGTTTCTCCCCTCAGATTGGACCAGTCTCCCAGCACCACCCACCCACGCCTCACCCGCAGCACTACCACCCCCACGGTCAGGGGGTCCCACAGCAGCACCGGCGCTCCCCAGCTAGCCCTCACCCACCCCAGCCTTCCTTCCCTCCTCATCCCCATCGCACCGGACCGTTCACTCAGCTGCCCCACCTTGCTCCTGCCCAGAGCAAACCCCCTTCACCTTGGGGAAGCTACCAGAGCCCCTCCACTCCCACATCCACCTCCTGGAGCCCAGGCGGGTATGGTGGCTGGGGAGGCACGCAGGGGGTTCGAGAGTACCGGCGGGGGGTAGGTGGAGGGATGACGGGTCTAAACTCAATCTCCCCGTTGAAGAAGTCTTTCCCTAACAACCAGGTAGATAAGTGTCTCACATCTCATCTCATAATAAATCTTGGTCTGCATTCATTCAACATTTGATCTAGAGACTTGTATGAAACTAATCCAACTGTCCTACAGGTTCCTTCTCAGAAGTTCCCCAGAAATAGCTCTGGCTTCAGTCACAAAGGCTGGGTGGAGGACAGTATGAGCCGCAGTGACAGTGTCTACCCTTTCCAGGTGAGCTTATTACAAATAATACTCAGGCTGGTGTTCAGGGACTAGATGGAGGGGTGGCTGCAGGTCCTTGAAAAGAAATTTTGTTTGGGAAGGCCTTAAATATTTATTTATTGAATGCAGTAAATGAAAATGAAAAAAATAAATGGTCTCATACATCACCAATTCAGAATTAGGGCCGCAACTAACACTTGTTTTCTTTATCGATTAACCCACAGATTATTTTCACGATTAGTCTATGAAATGTCAAATAATGTAATAAAAAAATTGCTCATCATAATTTACCAGAGCCCAAAGTCTGATGTCTGGCTTCTTTTGTCCAACCAACAGCCCAAAATGCCAAAACTCTTCATTTACTTCCTTGCATTTAAGAATCTGGAACCAGCAAATGTTTGACACTGACAATGATTAATCGATTATCAAAATAGTAATTTTTCCAACACAGTTAATCAAAATCGAAATCACAGTACAGCCAAGTGCAATATCCAAATCACATAAGCTGCAATTTTTTGTTCAAGGAAAAATGTGACAAAAGAACATTGTGATGTACTTAAGATATAAAGTGCTGTAGTGCTGCAGAGATGCCCTGGCCTACAAATTTTGTTTTCCAGATATAATAAAGCATGCTTGTTTAGTATTCGGACAAAACATCTTAAACTACAATAGTACACCTATATTTTCACATTTAATGTTTAGTTTTATTGTAAAACTGGCACTAAGAAGTCCTGCGTTTATCTTCCTGATTCATGTAGGTGTAATGTCTAATGTAACCAAGTTCAATTTAGCCGACATTCACTTGAAAACGGCAATTGTAAAGATGCCCAGTGTGTCCTCCTCCTCAGGGGCAAATCATGTTTATCATATTACACACACTCATCTGTATCAAATGCAACAAATGAGCAATTGAGCAAAACAGGATATGTGATGGTTAAGCCAACTCAACGGATGAATTGAAACTTACTGTGTGTGTGTGTTTTGGGCCCGAGGTCTTATCTAGATCATTTCAATGAAGGAGAGCAGTCTTATCATCTGTTCTGATCACATGGCCTTCCTCTTGTCCTGATTTGAGAAGTCTTGTGCTCGACTGCAGCTTTGCATACTCTCAACCCATTTAGATACTGAGTGAAGCACTCTCACTTGGGTTATATATTACTCAGCATAGCGTTTCTGTGATTGTTGGAATTGTTTTAAATGCCACATGCTGTTCATTTAGAATTTGTATTGCTATAGAATGGGCAAACTTGAAGGATGCATTTTTTAGCTCCTTAAGTAGCATAGTTCTTAGCTGATGATATCAAATACAGTGGAAAGATGTGATTTGGATCACAGAGATTTTGTCTATCATACTCTGGGCTCCATTTTCTGTTTACATTTCTTTCCGCTGAAGGTCTCTATGGGGATATTCTCTGCATTTTTATTAGCTATTAGCATCATAGCAAACTATATTGAGGCTCTTGCAGCTTGCGCTGCTTTAGATGGCGATGTGGGAAGTAAGGACGTTAATTGTTGTCTTCCTCTCTTTCAGCAGGAGAGAACACGGTCCTTTGATGGTTTCAGTATGCACTCTCTGGAGAACTCTCTGATTGACATTATGAGGGCTGAGCAGGATTCCTTGAAAGGTTGGTTCCCACACTAACAATAGCGAGGATGGGATAGTTATCCTCACTGCTGGCTGTAGATAAATACAGCCGTTTGTTGCATGTGTTTGACAGCAAGCAGAAATTGAGTATTATATTCACAATGTTGACAGATTGTGTTGACAGCAGTTTGAGCAGCACGCTGCTTATTGGGTCCCAAAAATCGTGGGTCACCAAAATATCTAATGTAATAAATACCAGTTTGGTGATGCTCATTATGTTGGTTTTTGGTCAAGACTTTGAGGAGACTATTGGGCAGCATCTGAAGTTTTGTCAGTATTTTGTCTTTCAGTCAGTTTTGGTGAGTGTTAATAGAGTTAGCATGTGACTTTGTCACACAAACAAAAACTAAACATGAGTTTCACCATACCTATAGTAAGTGCAGTGTTATTGTTGGATGGTATCATTCAAAATGTTTCAGTATGGGTAATAATAAAATACCTTTGTCTTGGGGGATGCTAAAAAGAATGATACAGGGCCAATGTGGTTGCTACTCATAAAATATTGAGGTTAGATACCCAACAAGTATTATAAGCCTTTTGAATGTTAGACATTAGCGAGAATCATGCTACCCTATATATATTTTTTCTCCTTTAATTTCAACAGAATGTGATTAAAATGCGGTGTAAACAGGGATGGATATTGGATAGTGTTTTACTGAATAGCGCCACTTACCAAAAACCGGCATCCCATGTCTGGATAGATTGTTTGATAGGATAGTTCCTGATTTAAATTAATTTTCAAATTAAATTATGTCTGTTTTGAGGCTATTTTATTTAGGCAAATTTATACTTCGATGGCAGCTTTAGGTCCAAAAAGAGAGGAAAAAAACATCATCCAGTATCAGACTTGGCTGAGGTTCTGGATCAACAGACTATCAAACTGAATGGGGGAAAAAAAACATCTGCATACTCAAATCTATGAAAAAATCTTTCTGGCAAGATTTTTGCGTAGGTTTGAGTGTATGGATGTTATTTTCATTTCATATGGCAGCTTTGATTAAAAGAAATCACATTTAGAAATCTTTGTCTAATGAAAAACAGTTTTTGTAGAAAAAGGTGGTTGTATTTCTCAAAGTGAGGTAGTAATAGTTCTGTCTTACATTTACAGTATATTTCTGTCTTATTTTCTGTAACTCTTGGGGAGAAAAAAGTCACCTGCAGCATTTTTGCTGTAGAGACTCTTTGATCTCAACCGACTCTCTCATTAATAAAACATTTCAGTTCAGTTTTGTTGCAGTCAATCTTAAAAGAACCCTTTTTTTCTCATCACAGCCAGCTCTGCTGATGCTAATCGGGGCCAGCTCATGCATGCGCTGTACTGTCTTTTTTTAAAACTTCTCCTTTATGACAAATGGCAGTTTTTCTGCCATCACGAGGGTATCACATAATTCACTAGGCAGCTTCCTCAATAATAATCTGTTCATAATTTAGATGGTTACCAAGTCCAACAGGCATATTTGGGCTTATTTCAGTATTTTTCACACATATGGTTTTACACTAACATGTACTTTTCTATTCAGGAATAACCTGAACCTCAACATGTGTGCTGTGATGGGTCTTTTTTATAGATGGAACAGAATTTTTTACCTCAGTCCATTGCAGCACAACGTTGAGGGGTTGGGGAGCAATTTATACATAAAGGAAATGAATTAATGTAATTATTACAACAGCTGGGAGTCATTTCCTGACATGTTCTGAGGCCTCTCCTGTTTTTGTCATGTAGGACGCTACAGCTTCTCTCACCAGGGTGGAGAAGGGCCTCTACCTATGAATGGTATGTAAATGACATGCATACAAATGTGCAGGGCTGTAGCAGAAGTCAGGGCTTGAAATTAATGTCTGCCAAATCCAGGAAAAGAAAAAGTAATTCTGGCTGTTTTTAAGAACGCACGTCAGGATTCAGTACTTGATTTTCATGTAAACACGGCTGATTGGAATTTGCTCACATAAAGTAAAACAACAAGCCATAAAACAAGTGATAAAAATGACTCAAGTCATATTACTTGTTTTATACCTTTCAAAACTGTGACAGTAGTCACTGTAGCACGACGACGAAAATGGCTGAACTGAACAGAGACCAGACCAGACCGGCTTCTTCAAGCAAGGAAATAACACTGTTGTCAGGGAGGTTCAGAGACGGCAAAGAGCAAATAAATAACACCATAAATACGCTGTCAAAAGCAGATGATGAACTTCTGTGAGCTGTATTTCTGTGTCGTCATCTTGAGAATCCAGTTGTCAGTTCTTCCATGCATAATGAGAAGCATTTTATTTTCAAACATATTTATTGCACAGTGTTTCTTCAGTCATATGTGGATCGTCCAAATGTGGAACACAAGAAATCCTAACTAAAATTACACGTCACCTTCATTTTTTTTTTTACATACATAAGTGATTAATGAGGCATTCAGTTACTCTGGGGTACAATTACATGCTATGTTCTATGATGAATGATTGCAACTGTCTCCAGTTTATGTATGCAGCACATAGATTTATTGATACAGTTTATGGATTCATGTCTTTTTTTTCCTCTAAAGGTTTAAATAGATATGTTTTGTGGCTAGTGGAAATTCAAAATGGCCGTTACCTTAAAATGCAGTCACTCCTCTGACTGGTGATCAAACGAATTAATTTCAAGCCCAGGCAGAGTTTTACTTGTTTCTATTGTGTGCCTGTAAAAAAAAAAAAAAAAGAAGCCATTTCAAGAGTGTTTTGTGTTGTTTTACATGCAGCGAGAAGTTATGGCAGAAGACGAGGTAAAGCTTGTGAATGTGTCTTGTTTTCTTCAGTGTTGATTAGAAAAGCAGTAATGACCCCCTGAAATGATGACTTTGTGGTTTTGCTTGTTTGTTTGTCTGCTTGCCTGTTCAGTGTCATTGATTATCCTGCCTTGAATATTGTCAAAGTTTAAGCACCTTTTTTTTTTTCCTGTAGGGCGTAAAAGCCTCTCGAGGTTGCCTGCCAAGACCTAGTAGTGATAATAATCATGCTTTTATTGTGTCGTCAAAAATAGCAATCATGGCTGCTTTTGTATGTATTTCTTGACTCTATTTAATTTACGTACATCTAATCAAATTCCCTGCTCATTAATACATTTTCAAAACTGTGTGAATTATGGGTAAATGATCAACATGTGTAATCCAGATTATTCTCTTCACCAGGCCATTCCTCTCTGTTCCCCATGGAGGATGAGCGCTCTTTTGGAGAGGACGAGTCAGGTGACCAGGGGCTCGCTGGTCTTGGTTCGGCCCACTGCTTCCCCCACCTGAATGGTGAACGTGTAGAGCGATATTCTCGCAAGGTGTTTGTTGGAGGGCTGCCCCCAGACATAGATGAAGGTAAGTTATGGCTACAGGAGATCCATCTCTAGCCTGTTTTTACAGTCTGTTGATGTAGATCAGAAGCTCTAACTAAGCTTCACTACTGAACTGTTTTGCTGTGTGGCACCCATGATTTTTGCATGTTGTTCTTATTTATTTGCCTGGGAACCAGATGAGTCTGCCAAGATCATGTTTTAATTTGCTCTGGAAAATATGTCTGCCCCCTCTTTTCAGTCAGACAGAATTCCACCTGCCTTGGATCCGGCTGGGCCAATCAGAGCGGTTTATTTAATATGGGGTGGGTTCTGTGTAACGATGGAGAGAGGTGCATCCGTAGACACATTTACGTAGACGCTGCATTGACAGCTTTGGCTTGTTGCTGCATTGTGTTTAAGGGTTATATGCAAGGGTAATTTATTAAAAGAACATTTTTTCTCACTCCACATAGATCATAAACCCTTGAATATATCACCACACATTGAGATCAGATGAGAAATAAACATTTAAGTGCTTTTTATCCAGAAAAGCTGCAGCTCCCCTGTTTAAATGCATTTGTTCACAGGTCAGTCTTGACTTGACAGTAACATGTCTTTGTGTACATTGTTGATCCAGATTCGAAAAGTCTCATGACGCATGTTTCACTGCTTCGATTGGTTGTCGGTCTGTCCAGTGCAACACCTCAGGCTCCCAAAACTCAGGTCAAATTGTCAAACTAGGCAGTGCTGATCAAACATGGATGAAGATTCTGTCACTGCATTGCCTATTTCTCACATAAAATGTTTTCAGAAACGTTTTGGTGTGCTGTTCAGCTGTAATATAAGAATGACCGTGCGGCTGCCATTTTGTGTCATGCTTTCACACAAAGGCTCCAAAAACTTCTGTAAAATGGTCAAGCTAGAAAGCGCTGATCAAATATGGATGAAGACTTTGTTACTGCATTGCTCATTTCTCACATAAAATACTTTGAGAAACATTTTGGCATACCGTTTAGCTGTAATGAGAGAAAGATCACGACCAGGCTGCTGCCCTGCTTGGAAACAGATGAAGCACCGCTGTGTCACACATTTCATCGCTCTGATTGGGTTGCAGGTCTATTCAACTACATTCAGAGTTGTTGCATTCAGAATTAATACACAAATACAAATCAGTCTGGAATCTGTCAGTTCATTTTTGATTTCCAAGGGTCATTATAAACGGGCACAGACCAAAATGCTTTGGATAGACCTGCAACCAATCAGATCAATGTAGCACTGAGTGACTCATGCAAGTTGAGGCTGTGCTTAGTCAAGCATGAATAAAAGAAGTGATGGTCGTGTCTAGATGGGAACCCAAGATTTCCAAAACTCTTGAGAGATTTGTTCTCATTGTTTTTTCATTGTGAATGTTGTACAAACTAATGATGTTTTACAATGTGACAAGGCTGTGGTTATGATCTGCCGAGGCACAAAGACTCTAGTGAGGCTTATTGAAAGATCATGGTTTGGGTTAAAATCATCACTCTTTCCAGACCTTTCGCACATCTGGGGTTCCCATCTAGACAGGACTAGAGAAAAATGGAAGCCTGGTCTCAAACTTTCTCAAATTACATCAAAATCGTACACTAAAATTTGTTTCTCAAAACATTTGAGACGAGAAGTGGGCAACGCAGTAAATCTTAAATGAATCTTCATTTATATTTGACCAGTTCTGCCTAGTTTGGCAGTATCTGAGTTTCGGTAGCCCGGTGCATTCCTCTGTCAGTCATCGTATCAAACCTGATCCACATTAAATAAACAGTTCTGATTGGCCCCAAGAGATCCAGGAGAGGTGGGAAGATGTTTCTGCCAGAGCAAACTAAACATGAGCTTGCAGATTCGTGTAGTTCCCAGGCTTGTGAATGTGGTACAGTAATATCCCAAATTTTGTAATGTTTACAACATTAGTGCCTCTATTCAGTTACACTGTGTTTAAACTCAAAATATAATTTGGTTTTAAGCACTAATTACCATCACTGATTGATTTGCTAACGGAGTTTCCTTTTTCAGATGAAATCACTGCCAGTTTCCGCCGATTTGGTCACTTGTTTGTTGACTGGCCACACAAGGCAGAAAGCAAGTCCTATTTTCCACCAAAAGGTGAGTCAACCCAGCTGAACATCATATTCCTGCCAGCATGTTGACTGACGTGAGGATGTGTGCACTCATTGTTTCGTATGTCTAACCTTTTCAGGATATGCATTCCTGTTGTTCCAAGACGAGAGCTCTGTTCAGGCCCTGATTGATGCCTGCATTCAGGAGGACGGCAAGCTGTACCTGTGTGTCTCCAGTCCCACCATCAAAGACAAGCCTGTGAGTGTGTTCTTCTCTTTAGCTGCTACATGCATGTTATCCATCTCGCCCAGTGAGTGCAAAACTAACACAAACGTTAAAAGCATAGACTCACACATAAGTGATGTGGTCACTTTAACAGAAAACTGAAAATTCAGTACAGCTGCATTTATTTTGTTTGCCTAAATGTGAAATACAAGTCATCTTGAGCTATTGAGGGCTCATTTAGAACTTGATGTTTGTTCAGCAGGGTTCAACATGAATCATGGTCCGTGGCCACAAATGGTTACTTTGTGGCAACCAAATATTCTGTGTAGGAGGCTCACTGCGGGCACCGAGTTTTACCAGAAACACAAAAGGCAGACTATGAAAAAAATAAGCAGGAAAATGCAGGAATGAATGAAAGCAGGAGCAGCCAGAATCTGACACATCTAAGGATGTAATGTTCTGTGGTATGTGCCACCAGTTTCCTCGACTAGCCAAGAAGTCTCACTCATTTTTCATCAGAAATGATGCCTTCAAGTTTACATTTGGGCCACTGAAAATGTACTTTGACCACCAAATTTAGGGTCTGTGGGGCCAGTGCTTAAACATATCACGTCTGTCCTTGTTTAGTTAGGTAATTCATTCAGTCATTGTTTACGTTTCAGTATTCAGTCCCACAGCCAAAAGGTGACGAATGTATAAATGGTGTTTTCGCCAGTTGATGCGTCTGCAGCTGGGCTGCAGAAGGTCTGCATCCGGACTGAATGGCAAGTCAATCTGGATGCAGCCCATACCTTGTGTTATGAATACGATTCATTTATGAAGTGTAATGTTTTTTAAAAATACATTTTATATTGATCTACACATTGTTAGTGACTTTGAATACACAGGGTAGCTGGAGGTCATTCACAGTAATCCTGTCAGGAGTCAGTGTGTTGTGTGATATTGCTGCCGAAGTTCAAACATGAATGGTACACACTGGACAATTTGCTATCAGGTCTTAGGTCAGCTCTGTTTTCTCTACAATAATTGTTGTTGTAGGGATATGATTTTGACAGGTCTTTTAAAAATGGAGTAGATTAATAAAGATAGTGTTATTTGTATTAAGTTGCATTGATCAGTCTCACTTTTAAATGTGTTCTGGGGAAAAATTTCTTGATCACGCTGTAAAGACTATTAAACAAAACCAATCTGGAACCAATAACCTCTAATGTTTCTCCCGGTCAGAATTTACTGAAAGATACCCAGATAGTGCACACAGTAGCTAAATGTCAGTCATATTAAAGCCACTGAGACAGGTGAGCTATTTCAAACGATGTTCACTGATTCGCTGAAACTTTAGTCCTTCATTGCCAGTATGGATATGAACTAGGTCTTAAATTGCATTTGAAATTATATTATAAATCTTATATTTAATTTGTTGAAACATGCAGAAACCCTGTTAACTGTTTCAAGTGAACTGATGAAATGCTATTTTGTTGTTATAAATTGTTCTGGAGCTCTGACCTTAAATAAAAATCCCGATGCAGACCTTTGAATAATAAGTTTGAGAACCTCTGATCTACAGTAAATTCGCTCCAGGGTCTTCCTGTAAAAAGCCTCGGCCAACAACATCCTGCAGTAGTAGTCAAACTGAACCAAAGAAATTCATTAATCCATATTACATAAGCAGCAAGCCGCTTTTATTTTCAAGATCCAAAATTTATCTTGTTCACCAAGGAGCAGAACCTGATTAATGTTTTTTCATCTTCGGTTTCGTAGGTCCAGATCCGACCCTGGAACCTGAACGACAGTGACTTTGTAATGGACGGCTCTCAACCATTGGACCCGAGGAAAACAATCTTTGTAGGAGGTGTCCCTCGTCCCCTACGTGCAGGTACGCGCATGTGTGTGTGGTGACCCCTAAATGTATTGCATTCTATTTACTGTACTAAATCTTAAGATGGCCGTGATATGTCATCAGAGATTAACGCCACAGCCGAAACATCTGTTTTTGTTTGTCTGTTGGGATGTTTATCACAGTTAAAATTAATGCTGAATGTTTGCTGAATGAGTTGGTGTCTGTTTTTGAGTTGTAACAATTATTAATACTCTTTCAGGAGGAGTAGATGTTTATAATCTGTTAATGGAGTCTGGCAGGTGGTCCCTGAACTCCAGCTTCAGAGTGCGTGTTTTCAGAGCGGTGGGCTTTCGTTTTTGGGATAATGGCCTTACCTTTACATTGACAGATGACTGACAGTCATAAACATCTGAGCAACTTACAGCGTCATGGCTTGTCATAGTATAAAATGTGCTCGTCTTGTGCTCATGTAGGTTCAGAGTCGTATAGAGTATATAGAGTCGTAATAGATCGTATATATCTTTTTGCTTTTTGGACTGAAGTACCTATATTTGAATGCTAGGGTCTTAAATATTGCTCCTTAATGATTCCATTAACTTTGCTTTGTGTGTGTCTGTTCCAGTGGAGCTGGCCATGATCATGGACCGTCTGTATGGGGGGGTGTGTTACGCTGGGATTGACACAGACCCCGAGCTCAAGTATCCAAAAGGGGCGGGGCGAGTAGCCTTCTCCAATCAGCAAAGCTACATTGCAGCCATTAGTGCCCGATTTGTTCAACTGCAGCATGGGGAGATTGATAAACGGGTGAGTCCATCTGATGTTCGCAGGTCTTAAAAATGAAGAGCGGAGGTTCATAAAATATTAACTCCCACCTATCTAACACACTGCTGTGCATGCATGCAAGTTTTCCCTCAACCTCCATTTTAACACAGTCTTCCTGCCATCCATTTAATCTCTCCTCCTCAGGTGGAAGTGAAGCCATATGTCCTGGACGACCAGCTGTGTGACGAGTGCCAGGGCACCCGCTGCGGAGGGAAGTTTGCTCCTTTCTTCTGCGCCAACGTGACCTGTCTGCAGTATTACTGCGAGTACTGCTGGGCAGCCATCCACTCCCGGGCCGGCCGCGAGTTCCACAAGCCGCTGGTGAAGGAGGGAGGGGACCGACCACGACACATCTCCTTTCGCTGGAACTGAGGCGAGAGGGCGAGGGAGGGAGACAATGCAGGATCGGGGAGGGATTGAGAGAAAGGGGTAGTTAGGGAAGGGGTACGGGCTACGATATGAAAAATAAATGCACTTTTCTTTTAAGTTAAAAAAAAAACAAAACTTAATTTATTTTTTATTTTATTTTTAATTCGGCCTTCTAAAAGAAGTAAATGCTAAGAAGAGAGTGAAATCCCATTTATGTTTTGACTTTAAGTGTGCATGAGCATATGGATGCATTAGATTTGGATTTAGATGTTTTCTGACTTGACTGTACTTTCTTTTCGTGTTAGCTGGCAAAGCTGCTTACATTTGTTGTCAAGAGTAACATAAAATTTAAGTGAGGTTCATCATACCTAAATCAGTATACTAACTAATGGAAGTTGAGTTTAAGAAGGGTGCATTTTCTTACTTTTCGCTTGCAGGATTAGAGAACAACTGTACCATTTACCAAAGGTTGAGTGCAAATGGTTGAGTTGAACAAGAGGAGCAACAGCGTTTCAGATGGTCGGACGATTGAGTTTTTCGAGAAGAAGCTCGGTGTATAGCATCAGGCCACGTCACAAAACAAAATCTCCCCTCAGTCTGGCACACATGTTTCGATCGCTGGCATGAGTTTTTAGGTCTTGGTTTAAAAGTCGACACTTTGTAACCAGAAAGGGCAAACCAAAGATTGGCCTAAAACGCATCATCAAAAGCAGATGTTGATCTGAGGGTTTTCAGGATAATGTTGTGTCCTCTTGTCACGCGGCGGAGGAAAAAGGCTGGAGTTGTCTGGAGTTTCGGTTTGTGGGTGTCGGCTAATAAAGACACAGCCCTCAGGGCTCAGGTATTGGCAGTAGTATTTGCTCACTTTATATTGTCAGGGATATTAGCACTGGAAGCTAACATGCTAATGTAGTACAAACTAATGGGAATGCACAGTCCAGTCTCCCTGAGCTGTCCTCATGGTGTACCACTGCACGCTCTACCATGACTGGAGCTTCTATCACAAGTGTTGTGGTTGGATATGGTAGTAGCTAGAATTTGCTGTCACAGAGATAAAGATATTATTTTATACATGGCCTGCTGATTTTTGTACAGTGTTTTATAGCTGATTATTTTGTCATGAACATATATACATTTATTATGCACTACTTTTCTAAATATTTTTTTCAATAGTCATTTTAGGCACATTTTTCACAGATGGGAGAACTCCTTTTGCAATACCTCATTTTTTTCACTTGGTGAAAAATAATTTTGTACCTTTGTTACTAAGAGATCTGCATTTATGGTAAACTTAATTTAAAAAAGAAAATGAATGATATTAATATAATTTTCAATTAGCTTTTATATATTTAAGTGCTGGTAATTCTGAAAATTGTCTGGTGCATCGGTGTGATTCTGTAGATAAAGAAAAAAACAACAACAACATAAGGCTATCATTAGCCAGTCATATATGGATTCTCCTCTGTCCTAATAAACATAATTACAGGATCCTAAGGCATGACAAGACCTTTCTAAACTGATTTTGATAGGCTTGAAAATATATTCTGACATTTCTCTCCTAGGTGTAGTCAATAAGAATATCAGTAGGGTAAATGTTTTGGCTTTGGTCAATGTGAAAACGTTCCCTTCTATCACCGGAGTGGATATCAGCTGTTTGACTATTTAGATCCTCTTTCTGGGACTGCCTGTAAGTTCTACTTATTCTTGGCATGCATAATGTAATACAGAAATAACATGGCTAGTGTTAATGCAGGACCTAATGTAATGCACTAGATCTCCTTTCTCCTTTTTAACTTTCTTTTCCTTATATCTCTTTGAGATCACCTCTCTTGTAGCCTCTCTTTACATGATGGAGTCTGCCTTCCTTACACAGACATGATGTTTATGCAATCTACACAGTGACAACACTTTGGATGCGTTTTTGTAATGTAGAGGACACTCAGTAGGACATAGGTGAGGAGACTTGATCACTTGACCCCCTTTGTGATGTGGCATGCTTTGGGACATAACCTGAATGTGATTTAATGTTGCAAGTTAACTTTGAGCCATTATGTGCAATACTTATTCTTTCCAGAAACAAGTCTCCGCAGTGTAAGTCATTTAACCCATATAAACCATGCAGTCATTTACACATTATTTGTTTCCTATTGTTCATGCTGATGTCTGCAAGAAAAAAAAAAGACTAATTTATACCTGAATTTATTTTTAAACATTAGTTTTGTGCTTATTTACTTATTTTGCTACTACCATGCTACTGTGATTGAAAACATTGTATATACTAGGTCGATAATGTATTTAGCATTTGCTATATTTTCAATTGAAATGTATAACTATCATTTTGATCAGATTTTTGTTATATTTTTTGGGGTGATGTGTTAAACTCGTTGATGTGTCTAGTTTTTCTAATTGCTGTATTGTGCTCCACATTTTCAGATGAAAAGAATATTGATTATGTCTGTTAGTATTACTTGATTGCAAAATTTCAATAGTTTTTAATTGTATGCTGGGAAGGTTATATTTATTAACTTTTTTTTTTTTTTTTACCTGATATCATTTTGATTTTTATTAAGTCATTTCACATTTATACGTAAGTTCCAATTTTTATATTTTCTTCCTGATTAATTTACGCTACAATACAGAAGTCAGTTTTTATAGTTGGTTTGTAGTATTGAAGTAAAACAAAGATCTAATGTCATATATTCATTTGCTGCCAACTGTTTGTAACTGTATGCATACATTTGAAGTATTTGTAATGTGAGATGTTGAACGAATAAAACAGCTGTGAGGAAGAATTATATGCCTCATGTCGATTGACAAATTGCATTTCAGTTTTTTTTTCTGAGAGGCCTGTGTTAACTGTTCTGCCCCCTGAAGGTTTTCTGGTAAATCTCACACCTGATGTTGCGTGTGACAGCACTTTTTTGGCACATCTGGTGGGTGAAGTTGAATCAGGTCAGAGGTATTTATAGGCCGAGGCTTATTTCAGGCCTTAGTGAGTGCTATTTAGCTCACCTAAACCTCCTGTCTTTTGTCCCAACAAAACCGTCCATAAAAGCCTGCAAGTATACATATGGGCAACAAAATGTCATGAATTGGGTCACTGAGAGATTTTGCACTTTTCAGAGTACTGAAATGGCTCTTACATCAGGGAGGTCTTCCAAATAGATACTGTTTTTTTTTATCCTCTACTGTACACAAACTCTTTTCTGGTCTTTTTTGTTGTTGTTTTTTCAGTATTCAGTATTATAATTCAGAGGGAAGCATTTTACTTTTTATTTCACTACATTTATAGTTACTAGTGATGTTACAAATTAACATTAACATTAAGAGGTAAAATTTGCTAAGCTTATGAAATGTGATGTATTGTTTATAGCAGGAGACAAAATCCTCCAAATGGCATTAGCTCATGGCCAGATGCTCACAAACATAAGGGAAAAAACAACTTCTGAATATATTTCCTTACTTTTATTGATGCTACTATACTATAATTATATTTTAAATAATATATACTCAAGAATTATGTTATAGTAATGCAGATACTGCTAGTAGCCTACTACTACTGCTAATAATAATAGCAATAATAATGTGAATTCATCGTCATAATCATAATTAATTTATTTGTTTGTTTTATATATTGCACCTATAATCTGTAAACACATGATCCGCAAATTTAAGGGAAGATGAAGGGCATGCCAAACAACTAGATAAATAAAGTAGCCTATAAAATATGTAAATTAAATATAAACATTTTAAGATGAACTCCACTTTGACCAATAAAGTAATAGTATGACACTAATAGGGACATTTTGCACTTTTACTTTTAATACTCTACGTCAAATTTACTCGTGTAAAAAAACATCTAATTTACAGAAATGTGGCTTTTAAAGATTAGTTCACAGAGTCACTAAGACGAGAACCGCATCTTGGACGCCATATTATCCGGACAATACCGCCACCTGCTGGCTGACAGAACTACAAGCACAATTTGGGACCATAGAGGAGAAAAACTCAGTTGGACCAAAGAAAAGTGTGTCCTTCGCCGGTCTTTAATGTAGAGTTACGTGTTTAATATGAGGTCTATGAGGGAAAAAAATATGTCTCCAGTTAGGACAGTTTATGTGCCCTGTTTTAGCTCACAGCCTGGCTTCAGTCAGAGAGATTTAACAGACCTCATCATGGAGCAGCAGACTGAGGCCCCCTGTCAGGACAAGCGGGGTAAAGTCAGAGGTGTAAAAACTCGACCCGTTTTAAAGGTAAAACTACCAACGGTCAACAAGAAGGGGACAAAGGAGGACAAAACACGGAGAAGACGGACGCCAGAACCCGCTTCAAAGAAAACCAAGACAACTGTTAACCGAGGAGGAAGAGGAGGAGGAGAAGAACAGTGTAATGTGGCTGTTAATTTAAGCTAAAACAAATTAGCATATTAGGTTAGCTGTAATGCTAGCTGGTTGGCTAGCAGTAACAGGTCTTTTTCATAGCAGCCATATTGAAATGAAATAGTAGGATAAACACAGGTGTTAGTAATGATACTGAATAATAATATTTTTTAGAAAAGGTTTCATATTTAAACAAATAATATTTTAATTTGTAATGTAAAATAATTAATAGATGACGACAATAGAGCGGAAGCGATGCTGGGTCTTTCTGTTTTTCACAATACAGGTGCTCTTTGGATACTTAAGGTATTTTGTACTTATTCTTCAGGTGAAGGGATAATTACATGAGTCAAACAGTCCCAGTAAAAAAAAATAAAAATAAAAGTACAAGGCTATTTTAGAAATACTCCAAGGTACACTGTAAGGTTTGTATAAAATGCTTTTATTTTACATGGCAAAAACAGTTAAAAATGACCAACACAGGTTTTCGTCAGAGTCAGACAGAAGTTTTTGAAGGAGCCTTGCAGTAAACTGTCAGCAGGAGTTGCATACTCACATTTTGTTTTTTTGTTTTTTTGTTCTTCTTCTTGTCAGGTATTGGCACTGATTCTGATACTATTCTTGGAGATGCCTTCTCTTTCCCGGGAAGACCCACCAGCAAAGCAATAAACGAGAAAGAAAAGGTAGGCAAAGTATACATTATGAGCAGTGATGAAGAGTCATCGGAGAAGACGTTGGAACAAAGGGAAAACAATACACATCAAAACAAACTTTATAGTTCAGTTAGGTTGAACTCATAATGAGTTTTTAGGTTCATGAAAAAACAAACACAAAAATCAAACATGTCAGTTCCACAATTCCATTAAGCTCAGTGTGCATTTAAATCTCTATAACTAACAAACCATCACTATCTGCACTGAGTGTAACTTAACTTTGAGATGACCATGGGGCGGACGTTTAGCTCAGTGGGTAGAGCGTCTGACCCATACATTGAGGCTGTAGTCCTCTGCAGCGGCCGCTGGTTCGACTCCCGCCCTCGGCCCTTTGCTGCATGTCATCCCCTCTCTCTCTGCCCCCTTTCCTGTCTACTCTTCAGCTGTCACTGTGAATATACAAATGGCCAAAAAAATACAAAAAAAACTTTGAGATGACCAGCTTCCTGTTTAATTTTCACTGCAGCAGTGGAAATTATAAGTCCATGGCTTTGCCTCCCACTCATCAAGACAAACATGAGCATTATTCTGGGTGCTCACAGTGTATCTTGAGTGAGTGTGCCTTTTGTTAAATCCAGTGAAAAGTTTGGCAACACAGACCTTTCTCACGGTCTAACTTCTAAACATTAATGATGGCTGACTTCCATTTAGTTCACCGTCATGGCTTACTTAATAGAGCTAATAGAGCTCATGTCATCAGTGATGTCTGTTGTTCTCCTACATCAAAAAACGTGTCTGTAAAAAGTTATTTAAAAACAAAAAACAAAAAACTGCACCTCCTCATCCACCGTTCAGACACACATGGACGTTGTGTCCTCTGTACCCATGAACTACACTACCAAGCTCTTTTATCACTGTCCCCTGTCCTGGATAGGCCAAGCTTGCAGTCCTGAGGACCATCTCCAAGGTCCTGGAGGAGAATCAGCTCATCCGACAGAGACTGTCTGTCCTCAGCCAGGCTGAAGCTGCAGGGACTCACTGAAATGACCCACGACCAGAGCAGGTCGCTTACCGTTACTTTATCTAAGACATCATCAGTATTTCTTCACATCAGAGTTTGAATTAGTGGAACCAATTAGATCAATAAGCTTGACATGTGACATATTTATATATAAAGAGTCTTTATTCTAATTGTTCACCTAAGTGTTAATTGAAGTTTGTCTATTTTTTGGAGTATGTTATACATCAGTCAGATACATGTTAGTCCAGTCCAGTAGAGTTCAGTAGAGCCTCTGTAAAGCTGTTACTGTTCAGTGTAGCCTGAGACTGTCTGAACAGTAGTTACAGTACAGTTACATAATACTGCAGTGTATAATTACTGTAATATTTTGTTTCCCTCAGTTACACTGGGTGGATAAAATATTACAATAAAATACTACAAACAACTTTCTACTTCTGCAACTTTCTTTACAAGATACATTTATCAGGGACTCCCTCATGTTTGGCCCTTTGTTTGTTTGTTTAACACGTTTACTTAAGTTATGTGAAAGAACAACACCAGAGAAATGTATGAGAAAGATATGAGACATGGATTTAAAATGTTTGAGTCAGACGGTTTCAACCATTAATGTGTGACACGTGTTTATTAAGAGTTATAGATTGTTAGATCAAAACATAATCTATGAACTATTTTAGATTTTAAAATTAAACTATTATTTGTCTTTTGTAGGGTTGCTAATTATAAGCTCTTTCCATAACTGATCATTTGTAGAATTAACATTGAATGAATTGATTAATCATAGTTACAGAATCTTTTAAAAATTCCATATACCAAACAAAACAAAATGGATTTTCCCCTCAATCAAAATTTTATTTCCAGAGCAACATGTTGCACTGACAGTGTTGCAGACCCCCTTTGAAATAAAGGTGCTAATGAGAACCATTGAGGGTTTTTGGGCTTGTTCCCATTGGAGAACCATTTTTTGTTCCTGTTACAACTTTTTTATGAAAGTTAACTTGAAACCCTTACTAAGAATACTACCTAGAACCCAACATAAAGGCTTATACCTAGAACCATCTGTGAAAGGTATCACCTAGAACCTGAGAGATTCTATAGAGAACCCATTTATAGTGCTGTGGTTCTGCTTAGAACCCTATCAGGAGGTTCAATCCAGAACCCTTCTAAGGCTGCTGACAAGAATCCAGCCAGGGGGTTCTACCAAGAATCTTTTTATATCCCAAGGGTTTTATCTAGAACACACCTAGGGCGTTCTACTGAGAACCTTTTGATATTCCAAGGGTTTTATCTCGAAACAACCCCGGAGGTTCTACTGAGAACCATTTTTTATTATGGTACAAAGAACCCTTTACAAACCCTTGATGAAAAAAGAGGTTCTTTGGATAAAAAAGGTTCTTAATGGAAACCTTTGTCTTAGAAAGAACCTGTGACAAACCTTTTCTTCCAAAATGGGTTCTTCAGAAGCAAATTGTTCTGGGTAGAGCCACAGCCCTTCAGGGAGAACCCTTTTGGAACCCTTATTTCTAAGAGTGTAGCCCATGAAACATATAAAGGGCTACATACTTCAGATGTTTATTTGTTAGTAGATTGATTAAATTTTACATGAGAGATCAATTTCTTAACAACCAATTAACTGATCAACGATTATTTAGTCTTTGGCAAATAATTAGATGCAGAATGACCCCCATTTGAAAACCACAGCTCTAGCCTGTAGCACAGCATGCTGCAGGAATCAACATGAGAGTATCTCAGATAAACTCTTATTGATTATCCACCAGAGGGCACCACCTCCCCTAATGATGATGTCTGCTGTGGTAGTTTTCAGTTATTAGTCACACAACATTTATTACTTTCATACTGTAGACCCACTCATTTCTGCTGCCCACTCACAGAAATGTCACCAGACATGATGTGTAATGATGTGTACTTTTTCACTTATTACTCTTTAAGTTTTACATTTCAAATAGTTCCTTGTGATGTGCTTCTATGAAATGAAGAATATTTCCCCAAGACTTAGAGGTTGAGTGTAGTGTTTGGTTGTGGTTATAAAAAGTGGTGATTAACATTAAAAAATGGTATTGACCTGAACGTTTTAGTGCTGTATCTGTCACCAGAAGTTTTGGTTTTTTATCAGGATTTATATTAGTAAATCGACTTGAGAGCAGCATATGGCTGTGATTATTTTAACTGTAAAATAATTACTGTTAAACCACGGACAATTTACTTTAAATTGTTCTGCAGTTTCTTAATGTTTAGATTGATGGGCCTCATTGCCTCTGTGTCTTTTTTGCCCTGAACACAACATGGCGGCCTTATCAGAGTTCTCACTAAAGTTCACTCTCCAAGTACAGTCTGTGTTTTAATATACATCCGTGAAGTCACAAAGAAATTTGTTGCAGCCTTTCAGTGCTTGTACTGTAGGTTTATCATACAGATAAGTGTCACTTTCACAGCATTTAAGACATTTTTGTGTTGTTCTGGCACCTGTGGTCAGTAATCCGATTACTTTTCTCTTTACCTTGCACCTCTCTGAAAGGAGTCCCTGTAATGGAACATGTTTTACCTCCACCTGCAGCCTCTTAAATAAGTTTGTTGAGTTACACTGAAGTTTCTGCAGCAAAAAACTGTACAGCTGGTTTGAACCACACATTATTTAAAAACTTGATTTTATCAGCTACCTTTATGCAACACAATGAATGTGTATGACTGTTGTTGCAAAGTGTCATTTGATCAGTTGTGTAATTTAATTTTAGTGCAAAGTTGACGTTGTTTGAGATGTTTTTGTTATGATAACTTAACATTAATCAAGACAAAAAGGTCTTTGATGTGGTCTTCTTTCTGTGTTTGGCTCCTGGTCCCTCTGGGCTGAGTTGACTAGCTCCACAGCTAACCGAGCTAACGCCAGCTACAGATAACAGCAGACAGCGATTAGCCGACTTTAGCAACATGTAACCTTGCTAACTGCTGTCTGTTCATTAGCTATGCTGGTCCCCTTGGTACTGTCCTCTGTTGTCAAACTGGCCTTATAACATTTAATGACATCTTTATGAC